>WUAW01000078.1:4342-22712 GCA_017165845.1 Thaumetopoea pityocampa | reverse complement strand
GCCGGCGTGGTCTCACTCCTAATTTCCCGGCGCATCGCTAGCGTTGTATTTCAATGAAAACAATCCTAAGTCTTGTTCCAGATCATACAGTACTAACTACGTAACGCATTCATCAAGGTCCGCTCAGCCGATTCGGTGCGCCTGAGTCAAATATACCTTTGCGTTTACAATGTTCAAGGCGTGGGCGCACCTCCACCAGTGGAACGCCTCCGGGTCTATCTTCAAACACTACTTTCATTCTGTTGCTGCTTATGCACTTATACGTGTTTACATTTAACCACNTCGATTCGGTGCGCCTGAGTCAAATATACCTTTGCGTTTACAATGTTCAAGGCGTGAGCGCATCTCCACCAGTGGAACGCCTGCGGGTCTATCTTCAAACACTACTTTCATTCTGTTGCTGCTTATGCACTTATACGTGTTTACATTTAACCACTTTATGTACTTATATACTCACTAGCTTTTGCCTGCGGCTCCGCCCGCGTGAATGTCGGTTTTCCGCTACATGGGGAATCCCGACACAATCATAAGTTTATATAAAAAGCCTTAATACTACTTTTACTTAAGCTCTCGTACCTTAACGCTAGCTACTAAAACAAGGGCTCAAGTTGTATTCTGAATTCTACTGGACCGATTTTGATGTAACATTCCGCAGTATTTAAGTTGAAATAGTACCTTTAAGACTATTAACAGTATGACTAAAATCTACCCGCTGATTTTTGCGTGAAGCTCGAACAAACAAACAAACAAACATCGACGGATTTGGTTTCGGAAGTCCATAATTGGTCGATCTGAGTAGTTTTTTTATATTTACAAAATCTGACATGTAACAATTTCATAACAGTATACCTATAGATATACTTTTATTATTGCCTTAAACGTCCGAACACTTCACCGGCTACTTTTCGAATGAGACCTCTCGTTGGGTCTTAGTTCCTTTCTTTACTGAGCTTCTTGTTCATTTATGGCTTTTGTCTCAACTCGATATAATATTGCCAAGTTCCTTTCCTTTTTGTTCATACAGTCACGTCTTTTTTCGTGGCTCTCCGGCGGGGAATCGAACCGCGATCTCCCGCATGATAGGCGGGAATACTGACTATAATTCTATTTTATACGGTCTTATTATTAATTCAAAATACGTCAGTTGGAGAATTTAGTAACTACAGTCATCTATACTATAGAATTGTTAAATTTCAAATTTTCAAAAATCAAAGACGTTTAAAAACAAACTACTCAAATCGATTAATTGTTTCTGAAACCAAATCCGTCGATATTTGTTCTTAAAGGTAATATTTCAACTTAAATAATGCGGAATGTTTCATCAAAATCGGTCCAATAGAATTAAAGATTCAGCTTGATCCTTCTTTTAGTAGCCGCCGTTAAGGTACGAGAGCTCAAGTAAAATTGGTTCTAAAGCTTTTTATAAATATCTATGATTGTTTCGGGATTTCCCAAATAGCAAATACCGACATTCACGCGGGCGGAGCCGCAAACAAAAGCTAGATAATAATGTACATTAAACTTCGATTTTATATCGATTATTGAATAAATGAAATCGCACAAAAGTAATATTAGCAAATTGATGTATATTATTTTTGGTCCAACACACTCACAGAGGCTCTGTATTTTAATAGTGGGCACCCATCCAAAATCTGTCCGTGCCAGTAGTTGCTTTACCACAATCGTTACCGATCTGCTACAACCAATAACGTCTCCCAATATATTCATCAAATTTTAATAACACAATACACTTTTTTTCGTATATCCTACCCTTCGGCTGCGGAGGGCTGATTTTCCTGTTTCGATCAGTACTGCTCACCCCGCGCGCGCGCCGGATTACAATAACAACAGAGTGACGAGACGTGGCAATCAACACGCACCTTGTGCGTTTAACACCTCGTGCATTTAAATTTTTTAAGAGGCCACAAAATCAATCTTCCATGTCTACTATATTTTTTATTATTATAGAATTGTTAAATGTCAAATTTTGAAAATCAAAGATATTAAAAAAACCACTCCGATCGACTAATAAGGGCTTCTGAAACTAAATCAGCTGATATTTGATTGTTTGTTTGTTTGTTCAAGCTTCACGTAAAAACCAGCGAGTAAATTTTTTTCCAAGTATTATATAGTCTTAAAGGTACTATTCCGACTTAAATACTGCGGCATGTTTCATCAAAACCGATGTAGTAGAATTGAAGATACAGCTTGATCCCTGTTTTAGTAGCCGCCGTTAAGGTACGAGAGGTCAAGTAAAAGTGGTTCTCAGGCTTTTTATTATATGTAAATCTATGATTTTTCGAGTAGGGATTTTTCATGTGGCGGAAAAACGACATTCACGCGAGTGAAGTCGCGGGCGGAAGCTAGTTTATCTATATAAGTATGTACATATGTCGTTGTCTGGTGCCCAAGATACAGTGAATCCTAATTAGACTAGATAAATATATGTGAGTGTCCAGAATATTTTTTTTTAATTTGCCTTTCGAGTATCGTCACACGCGCCTTATGACGGCAGTACATCAGTGGCCACTTACCATCAGGCGGCACGCTCATTCAAATCTCAGCAGCCTCACAGCTCTGTTATCTTACAATTTCTGGAGAAAATCGAATAAAAGTCGCGTCGCTAGTGAGGTGCGCGCCGGAAGCACGTCGCGGGCCCATTTCCCGTGTCACCGCGGGACGCACTAACACGATTGTCGGCAAATAAAGCGATTCCATCGTCTGAAATGAAATGCTGTCTATTTTCTATTTCACCTGATCTGGTCGGCGACCGGGGTTCCGCTCATCGTGAAGTAAGCGTATCTAGAAATTAAGAAACATTTCGACACTCATCATGTATCATCTCCAGTCCATATTCGTCCCCCCCCCCCCCCCCCCCACTACAGGGGCGCGGACCTTCCATAATCAGGACAAGGATTAGGCCGTAATCTATCGATCATAGCCGAAACAATCATAATAGATTTTTATGAAAAGCAAATACAACACATTTAATTGACCTCTCGTACCATAACGGCGGCTACTAAAACAGGGATCAAGCTGTATCTTCAATTCTACTGGACCGATTTTGATGAAACATGCCGCATTATTTAAGTCGGAATACTACCTTTAGGATTGTAATAGTTTGACTAAAGTCTACTCGCTGGTTTTTGCGTGAAGCTCGAACAAACAAACATCGACTGTTTCAGTTCAGAAGGCCTTAATTAGTCGATCTGAGTAGTTTGTTTCTAATTCTTTGATTTTTTAAAATTTGACATTTAAGAATTTTATAATAGTACTAGTTGTGCCCGCGACTCCGTCCGCGTGGGCATTCGATAAGAGCGAAATTATACGTAAATTAAATTCTCCGATCTTAATGAGAATGAATGATAAATGATAGATAGATGATAGATGGATGAAACAAACACCAAATGTTTGAGAAAGCTTACCACAATGCAACAGTAAAAACAGCATTCAAATCGGTTCAGCCTTTTCTGAGATTAGCATGCACAAACGCACAGACAAACAGAAAAACAGAAACAAAATTTCTAAAAAAAACATATTTTTGGCTCCGGTAACGTAACTACAACCTGTACGGATGTTTTTTTTTTGAAAAAATATTCATTGTACAGACACGGCTCGTTTACGATTTTATTATATGTATAGATAGATATAGAATAGATAGAAGTAAAAGTTTATTTCAAAATAACATATTATAATTCAATTTTGTTACGTGTTAGTGTATGTAGATTGATAAATATAGTTATCTTACTGTTATTGAACTAGAGGCGCGTTGTCACCGGGCGTCTGCCGGTACCAACTCGAGCCAATTTGTTCACAATAAGCTCCGGTATGCACCCGCCATCGACTGGTCGGGAGGCACGTCGCCTCGCGGATCCAGGGCCATTGTTATATGAAACATACGTCAAGTGAGAGCTTCATTCGCGTTGGGGGTTCCGTCCGTGTGTCGTTAACCCCTCCGCGGTTGACGCCGCTCCAGGAGCGTGACGTAATGCGATGTTCAATTTAACCCTGTAACTGTATCTTTCCTGCTCTTACTTGCACAAAGTGTAGGGAAATGAACAAGGTTGGTATATGGTCACGTGACATCAAAGCCGGTGCTTTGATACCGCCAATTTACGCAACACGGCCCCACAGTTGGATACTAGACAATGATATACATACTTATATAGATAAATATAATACATAAATAGATAAATACGTCCATCACTCGGACACAAACGTTTGTGCTCATAACACACAGTTTGTCACTACCAGGGTTCGAACCCGGGACTCATTGGCACAGAAAGCAGTGTCACTGCCCACTGTATCAATCAGTCGTGATGATGGACGATGGAGCAATGATTTTTGCAGTATGGAGTTAACCAACGTGTTTTTCAATCGTTGATACGGAACCCCAAATCGTTTTGAGGCGCGCTGTCGCGAATCGTATCGTGAATATTAATGGCGAGGTATCCAATGTATTCACTGTGCTCACCCCGCGACGTGGAACGGCGTGAAGTGTGAATTGATAAGCAACCGATGCGTTTTGTTTTAACTAAGCACGCGGATGACTCTATGCAATTTTATTAATTTATTTACTAGCATTTACTCGCGGCTCCGCCCGCGCGATTGTCTGTTTTCAGTCACATGGGAAATCCCAAAGCAATCGTAGATTTATATAAAAAACCTTAGAACCACTTTTACTTGAGCTTTCGTACCTTAAGGGCAGCTACTAAAACAGGGATCAAGCTGTATGTTCAATTCTACTGAATTGATTTTGATGAAACATGCCGCTTTATACATACATACATACACTCACGCCGATATCCCATAGGGGTAGGCAAAGATATCGGCGTGACTGTATGTAGTATGTACTATGGTTTCTGCCTACCCTTTTGGGATATTGGCGTGAGTGTATGTATATATTGTTATATTTACCATAGTTTGTTTATTTATAAATACTATAGTATTGCTTTAAGTATTGCTTTTAAGGTTGTATTTGTTGGCATACTACTTCTATACCAATACTTGCTTTACACAAGAAATTGACATGCACGGATTCAAACTTAGGACACTCGACACAGTGATAATGGCGAGCCGACCAACCTACGAAACACAAATGCAAACAGCGAACACTTAGAACACAATCTTAAAGCCATATCCAAGACGTGATTTGAAAGTGTATTAGGCCGGATTCAGACCGGCGCCGCAAATCGCATTAAATCCGATTGATTTGCCGCCGACTAATATCCGCCGCGTGGGGAGCACCTAATATTTTTGTGCTTATAATTGAATCTCATTGAATATGTAGGCGGTGTAGTGTTACCAGACAAGGCTGGTGAGCGAAAGGTCGTAGGTTCGATCCCGGTCCTGTACCACTGAGTTATTTTTAATTCATGTACGGTCTACATTGTAGACACAAGTGTACTCAACGGAGAAGGAAAACTTCGTAGGGAAACCTGCATGCCCGCACGGGTGTGTGAAGTCTACCGACCCGCACTAGACTCCACACGTGAGCGGTACAAGTTCAAAGACGCCACTGTCCGTGCAAAATCTACCCGCTGGTTTTTGCATGAAGCTCGAACAAACAAACAAACAAACAAACATCGACGGATTTGGTTTCCGAAGCCTTTAATTAGTCGAGCAGAGCAGTTTTTTTTTTTAATTTTTTTGATTTACGAAATTTGACATTTATCAATTTTATAATAGTAACAGATGATTGTTTCGGTATTTAGCGGAAAACTGACGTTCATGCGGGCGAAGTCGTGGGAAAAAGCTAATATAATATATGTGCAATGTCAATTTTTCTTTTAAACGTCATGACACCAGTTAAAAAAAAATGGCGTCTTTGCTTTATAACCCTCACATACCCCATACTTCCTCTTTGTACTACCTCAAATGATTGTAATTGTCCACAGAGCGTTAAAATGAGCACGGACGGCGGTGGAATGGCAGAGGGCTGGTGACACGATGGCGCAGCAGGGGCAGCCGTACCCAGCGCCGTGGGGCCTACCCTACACGCATAGGTGGGAGACGAGAACATTTACACAAACTGCCACAGCCACCCACAGACGGTTAGAGAAGGTTCCTGACGGGTTGATATACCCACTGCTCTGATAGTAATGATACCTCGCCACTCCTGGGGGCTGACCTCTCATGTCTCTATCATCTTATGAGATTTCTTTTTTTTATTTATTTCTCACACAAAAATATTACAGTGATATCAAAAACGAATGCATCGCCAAGCTGTGACAACAACTTGTCGCCGATACCATATGGCATTTCAGAGGTTCCCAGACTATTTTTTCTCATAGGCCACTTTCAAAATTTAGCTGGTTCCGGTGGACCCCTGCAGCTACATTTCTACCATATTCCCAAAACTCGACGAAAAATGTAAAGATTAGATCTAACTGTGGAAATTTGCGTATGCCGACGTAGACCGCCATCGAGTCTTCCGTGAACCCCTGGGGGTCCACCTGGACCATTTTGGGAACTAAAGCCATATATGTACTGCATTTTTAACCCCTTTTTTTATTTTGGTATCATCTATATACATATATACCGCACACATGGGCGTACCCAGGTTCTGGGCCAGGGGGGGAGCAATTCAGATTTTTTATAAGCACCTAGTCAAATAAACATAAATTAAAATACGTATTTTTTATATAAATTCTTTAATTATACAATGGCTATTTTTAAAAGTTGTATATTGTATTGCAAATGGTAAAAAGTTTTTTTCTTAACTTTTATCGACAAAAGTAGTGTTAGTAAGGACATAAACAAAATCCAGGGGGGGGGGGCTGCCCCCCCCTGCCGTACCCTGGGTACGCCCATGACCGCACAGCAGGTGTGCAATCCCTTTACAATAATGTTAATACATTACAACACGCCACGATCAAACGTTTCTAATAATGTAACTTTCAGTTTATTTTTAAAAATATTAACATTATTAGTCTCCTTCTGGTGAGATAGAATTGAAGATCCCAGGCACTGAGTATTTTTGGGTCCTTTTTCCATAGTAATCAGAGGCAGAAGGTTCTTCATATTTTTTTTACTTTTATTTCTGATGTAAGGGGCGTGTGAATCCAATTTTTTATTTTCAAAGTTTTGAAATTTTTCTACAGGTATTAAATAATTCACTTGGTCATGGACTGACAAAACGCTGCCTTTTCCACGGAGAAAGTTATAATTACCATTACAGTTATTTTTTGTATGTTTACTGACGAGAGGCTCCAAGGATCTAGTTTGTAGGTTCCTTATATTATTCAAATAAGCAGGAAATGTACGTCAATAACGCAATACAGCATCAACTAGAACACTGATACCCAAAGTGGTCTGTATCGACCCCTGGGGGTCGACGATAAACTGCAAGGGGTCCACGCCCACTGTCAAAAACACATTTGAAGTTAATGAATTAACAGTATTAGCTAGGTAGGGGGTCTATCAAAAACTGAAAAAACATGGAGAGTGGTCTACAAGACCTAAAAGTTTGGGGATCCCTGACCTAGAGCGTGTTACAACACAATCTGGCCTAAACTCAGCTGCAATCGGAATTTGATGACGAATTATAAATTTCTATTTTGGAGAATTAAATAAATATCAATATTAGGTGCGTTCAGAAATCAGAATTATAATATTTGAAAAAATAAAGCCGCCTTTATATATACATATAATCCGTAAAGTATAAATAAATAAATATTTATCGTACGAATAAAGTGCTCGTAGGTAAGCATGTGATTCATACTCCTTTATTTTATATCAGATATTTCACCATCATCCCCAGTCCATATCGTCCCCACTACAGGGGCACGGACCTCCCCTGATTAGGAGGGGGATTAGGCCGCAGTCTACCGCGTGGGCCTAGTGCGGGTTAGTAGACTTCACACACCCATGCGGGCATGCAGGTTTCCTCACGAAGTTTTCCTTCTCCGTTGAGTACACTGGTGTCTACAATGTAGACCGTACATGAATTAAAAATAACTCAGTGGTACAGGACCGGGATCCAACACGCGACCTTTCGATCGTGAGTCGTGTCTATACCACCATCAATGAACCTTATGTACCTACCCCACCTTACCATTACCACCTACTTTATGTAATGTCAGCACCATCAAAAAGTTAACTGATAGAAAAAGCCTTAGGCATTATAAGTCGACCATATATAATAAGTGTATGAAGTTTAATAAATGAACATTATCGTATTTACGTTCTAGAGAGGCGGCGCCCTCTAGCAGTACATCGCGCTACGAACTCGCACAAACACATACGCACCACCAGATATACGTACGGCCGCACGCGCACACCACCTTACTGGAGCAGCCGTCGACGCATGCGCAGTGAGTGCCGAACCACAGATATATAAATATTTAGATATACCACAGCATTTTCGTCATGCATTACTCCCAAGAAAATTCTGTTCTGGTATTAATTGCAAGAAACGCCACTGGTTTAATGTTCAGGTTCAACTTTATCTCATTAATCAAATACAATAAATTAGGTATCTTTTAGTCCTTTTCTCAAATTTCATATTCCTTGCTCAGTACACCTTTCCTACCTCGCCCTCATTCCTTTCCTGTCCACTAAGCCCGTGGCTGTCGCGCCGATGGCTGCATGGCTAGACCCAAGATGATGGTTAGCCTTACCTCAAGCATGCAGGGCTCAGTTCGGATGGACGCAATGAGGAACTTTAACACTTTTGAAACTTATAAAAATGGCGGCGTCCTGGTTCGCTACCCAATAAGTTTCGCTTCCTGCGGGGGCGAAATGTAGACTACGGATAGCCACTTTGCTCGTAGCAAGTGGAAAGGTGTGATCTCTGCCTACTCCAATTCTTTGGTAGTATTAGTGGTCAGTATTCCAGCTTGTTACGCGGGGGACCGAGGTTCGATTCCGTACCGGTGAGTAAGGGAAGAGGCGTGACTGTATGTATATATGTAATAAAGTAGGTAGATAGCGTGTTATCAGTGGCTCCGGCCCGGGTCCGGCGACCATCGCGCGGCCCGACAGTAATCGCACGCGACATTATATTGTATTACAGCCAAATCAGTTTCGAAACTTTTTTGCGTTTGCAGTAGTTTACGGTCAGCAGATAACAAATACTTTTATACTTTTTTATTTTATTTTTATAGATAGATACTTAATATTAAACGTAATATGTATAACTAACTCCTAACGCCACTTATAAGCGACTGATGCGAGAGTGCGCGGCGCGCGGTGGCTAACGCGAACCGGTTTATTCCGGTTTCAGTCACTGTGTGTACAAACACTAAGTACTACCAACGAAAACCGTCTTCAAGTTGATTTGTACATATCATTTTTCATACATACTTTTTTTATATAAGAGGGGGCAAACGGGCAAGTGGATCGCCTGATGGTCAGTGATCTGTGCTGGCCACAGATACCCGCAACGATCGCATCGCGGGTGCGTGGCCGGCCTCTAAGAAAAGCGTAAACTCGTTTCTTGAAGGTCCCCAAGTCGTATCCGCTTGGAAAAACTCCTGCTTATTCCACATGATGGCGGTGCATGTATTTGGTTTAGATACATGTGTGGGAAATAAAGGTTTAATTCAGTGTAAAAAGATCATTACTTAATCATAACTATTTGTATCACACTCTCAGCTGCTTCGTGACTATCATTCCATGTGCCTGTATGTCTCCCGGATGGGATTCACGCTTAATATTAATTACTATTATTAATCAATCGATAGATCGATCGATCGATGGATCAACCAACCGACCTATCCATCAATCATCGTTTATTTTCTCAACAACTGATTACAAATTCAATTTGCCATTATAATAAAATATTGTGCTGTACAGATTGGAGCCTGCACTAGGTTGAACCTGTATTACAAGTCTCCAGGCCTCCAACTCGGACTAATTGCCAGAAAAGGCCTGAAGAACATTCAACCCGCCCTGATTGAAGGTTTTTCAGGGCCTTCTGGCCGGTTTCTCAACAACGGCAGCTCGAAGGCTACATATTCTGTGGCCTTCAGAGTCTCAGGCCGCCTCTCGTACGATATAGTGTAGCATAGAGATCCTCACCTCTAAATACATAAGCCATTGAAGCATTCCATGATATTAATTTCAGATGTAAAGGAGAGGATGACGCGAGGACAGACTTCAGGGAGTACACGGAGCATCTGCAGAGGTGAGTGTCTTCTAAGGCCAACAAGGGACTCACGTTGTCATCACATCAACCGACAAACGTCCACCGATGATCATAGTCCTCCTCTAATGATCTCTACATCGAGCAGTTATGAGCCGCCTGCATCCACAAGTTACCCGCGACCTTCACTAAGTCATTGGTCCACCTGGTTGGGGGTCTACCTGCATTACGCTTCCTGGTTTGTAGTCGTCACTCCAGCACTTTATGAACCCCGTCCACTGCCACTTTTTGGCCCCAATTACAGGGGCATGAACCTCCCCTAAGATTTCATCATCATCATCATTTCAGCCCGTCGCTGTCCACTGCTGAACATAGGCCTCTCCAATCGAATTCCAGCGCGACCGGTCCGTAGCCACCTGCATCCAACGAGACCCAGCGATCTTCACCAGGTCGTCGGTCCATCTCGTAGGTGGCCGTCCCACACTGCGCTTGCTAGTACGTGGTCTCCATTCACCTTTTTGCCTTTTTGCCCCATCGGCTATCCGATCTTCGCGCTATGTGGCCTGCCCATTGCCACTTCAGTTTACTTATCCTACGGGCTATGTCAGCGACTTTGGTTCTTCTACGGATCTCCTCGTTTCTGACTCGATCTCGTAGAGAAATACCGAGCATAGCCCTCTCCATAACTCGCTGCGCGACATTGAGCCTCTGAAAAAGTTCTTTGTGAAGCACCACCTCTCAGAGCCGTAAGTCATCACAGGTAACACACATTGGTTGTACACCTTAGATTTAAGGCACTGAGGGATTTTGGACGAGAAGACCAATTTCCTTCTCCGTTAATTACATTGGTGTCTACAAGGTAGACCATGCATGAATTAGAAATGGCTCAGTGGTACGGGACCGGGATGGAACCCATGATATTTCGATCGTGAGTCGTATCTATAACCACTACACCAGCAATGTACCTTTAATTAGATCAGTGTACTTTCAGTTATGGCATATCCCCCCCCCCCCCGGCCCCTATTAAGGCTCATGTCTAGCGCGCTGGACTTTCAAAAGCTGATGATAAAACCGAAACCATTGTTTGTTTTTGTACCACTGAAACATTTAAATCATTAATACTCAAAGTGGTCTATATCGACCCCCAGGGTTCGACGATGACGTGCAAGGGGTCCACGCCAACTGCCAAAACCACATTTGAAGTTATTAAATTCACAACAATGTCATATTAAACTACGCTTTGGGGGTCTATCCAAAAGTGAAAAATATTATAAGACAAAAAAGTTTGAGGAGCTCTGGTGTAAATCAATCCCCAGGTGCGCTGGCTACGGTAAGTGCGCGGAGGAGTGTGCGGGGGAGGAGGTGCGCGACGCGGAGGAGCCCGTCTCCAGCACCGCGGAGCACCGCGCGCACTGGGACGAGAAGATCGGTATGATTAACATTCAATATATATTACTTTACTCTTTGGATTAACATTGTATTCTAATGCATTTTATGGCCTGGTATTTAAGACCTTTAAGCCACATCAACATTTTAACACATTCATTGCCGGGTGAAAAAAATGCGAATATAACCGGACGAATTTGACCCATTTGCTAGGGTTTGGGGAAAAGCCACATAAAAACCAAACTAAAAATGATATTTTACATAATTCAAAAAGCAAAGTATTAATACTCTTGTAATGAAATTAGACCATTTATAACATGTTATAAACTTGAGTTTATCCTAATCTTAGGAACCAAAATACTTTTTTGTTAAACTTAGTCGCTCGCGCACTCATATGAGTGGGCGGTTCTTTTGTAACGGCACCATCTCACTCGGATCCGAGTAACAGACAGTGAATGTGTTAATATATACTTTCTTAGATTTAATAATAAAATTTTGATGTATGAAATTTTATTGCATCTTGGGAGATTTGACGTTAATCCGAACAATACCACATTGACTGGGCGAGAGTGTCTGTGGACTTATTGCCTTGAAAAAATACGCTCACTCTTATATTAGTCACAGTTGACGATTAAAACACAAAACAACACAACGTCACAACCTATCTATCTACTCTGTAAGGGTTAAGTCGTAATAGTATCTTTAAGGCTGTAATAGTTTGACTAAAATCTATCAGCTAGTTTTTGTGTGAAGCTCGAACAAATAAACAAACAAACATCAACTGATTTGATTTCTTTAGCCCTTAATTAGTTGATTTGAGTAGTTTTTTTTAATATCCTTGATTTACAAAATTTGACATGTAACAATTTTTTAAATATTACGGCATGTTTCATCAAAATTGGTCCTGTAGAAATGAAGATACAACTTGATCCTTGTTTTAGTGGCCGCGTTAAGTTGCCGCGTGGCCGTTCAGTGTTAAGGTACGAGAGCTCAAGTAAAAATTGGTTATTAGGCTTTTTTATATAAATCTGATTTTTTCGGGATTTCTGGTGTGGCTGAAATTGATATTCACGCGGGCGCGAGCAGAAGCCAGTAAACTCATATAAAACGTTAAAACTCCAAGTGACACTTCACTTGGAGTCAGGTGCGGCCAAACCCAAGTCGGGCTGCAGGCGGAAGGAGACCGCTGGTAGTTGAGAACCGGTTGAGGAGTGTGTCCAGCGGATGTCTTCGGGTTAACGACTTCAGGTAATGACTCACCACTGCTATACTACTGTTCTTCTCCATCAGTATTAATAAATAATGCAGGGTGTTTGTATTTCATGGTGGAACAGTGAGCAGTACCGTGTGCGGCGCGAGTGGCGCCCCCTGCCGCGCGGACGCCGCGTCTCCTCACCACCACGTCACCACTACACACGCAGGTTCATCATCAGTATAGTAACATCCTAAAGCGAGTTAAATGATGATGACCCATGATGACGTTGATGATCACGTCACTAACTATAGGGTCGAAGTGTGGCAGCAGTGGTAGTATCGGAAAAAGGGACCAGACGGGTGCTATGTCTGGCGGGGCTACTGCCTCCGCCCCGACGGTTGATCTCGGGACATTGTATATATACAAGTCGCTATCAAACTTCACTAGCATGATTCAGACTTCTAATTACATCACTCAAGAGCTACGCCATCTGTTGATGTAGGTCGCCACAAATACTGCTCATATACTGCTGTGTGGCGCCGGCGTCATAATAGAGTCACTCCATCTCTCCCCGTAGGTGCTGTGAGAACCAGCTGAGGGGTGTACCAAGATAATAGACGTTATCCTGTTATACAATCAAAATCCACTGTGATCTCCAAGACGCCTGCCAAGAGACTATGGCAAATCCCTCCCACTTGTGGAAGAGGCTCACGGACAGTAATGGACCGCCAGGTGCTGATGAAAGCTGCATGTAGGTCGTTAGGCTCCCCCATAAAAGAGTCGCAATGAGCAGCAGAACCATATCAGTGATTATGATAATTAGCCGGACCGTGAAAATCCACACAGACTGGGCGTTTCCCGTAACCTCCATGTTTAGCCGTGGTATTGTAAATCGCAGTAGACGCCGTCAATCTCAGGGTACGCTGCAGCCCATTCATCCATCACCCCAGACTATCAGTCATCAGGTATCATCCCCAGTCCCTATCGTCCCCACTACAGGGGCACGGACCTCCCCTGATCAGGAGGGGCATTAGGCCGTAGTCTACCGCGCTGGCCTAGTGCGGATTGGTGGACTTCACACACCCATGCGGACATGCAGGTTTCCTCACGAACTTCCTTCTCCGTTCAGTACATAGGTGTCTATAATGTAAACTGTACATGAATTAGAAATAACTCAGTGTTACGGCTCCGGGACCGAACCGGCGACCTTTCGATCATGGGTCATGTGTATAACCACCATATCATCAATGTACAGTCTGCAGCCCATTACCATGATGTGTAGCTAAGCTATGGATTTTGGGGCACGACGAGCACCAACTGTTAGAACTATTATAACAATACCAATAGAATACGCTAGGGAGTATCACTGAGGAAAGTTGGCAAAAGGAAGGTGTCCTGGTTCTGAAACATCAGGGATATAGTCTGCAGAGGTGCTATTCAGACTTGCTCTAGATATAATAAAGTCTCAGTAACGGAGAGGTACAGACAGAATATCAGACGTTTGTTGCAGTACCCACGAGGACATGAACTGGCGTTGACGTCGTCCTTTACCTGCGATCATTGTGAGAACGATACAATCAGGTATAGTTTCCTCACAACGATCTCAATTAAAGTAAGGACTTGCTGTACCAACGGTTAAAATTAAAGAGATATCAAATGGTTTCTTAAATGAGGAAAGCCTCTTAGAGTTAAACACGCTCAACTGTGCCTATCATTCATTCTTGCATCTAAAGATTTGACTTCTTTCTAGTTCCAGAAGATACGAAAAACTGTGAGTATCAACTCATGTTTCCATGACGCTAGTCTTTACAGAGATTCTGGGAACTACCGGGATAAAGACAGACGTCAGTCGGTCTTATAGTCGTAATTTTTTATGGCCGTAATACCTTACAGTCGAAGCCCCCTTATAGTCTTGACCCCTTATAGGCGTGATCACTTACAGTCGTGATCAATTACGGTCGCGACGTCTCACAGTTGTGATCCCCCTACAGTCGTTTTCAGTTACGGTCGTGACCTCTTACAGTCATGACCTCTTACAGTCGTGACTCCTTACGGTCGTGACCCCTTACAGTCCTGATAGGATAATGCTATAATAAAAGACTTAATAGACTATACAAGCATTTATTTCGGTAACCAGGCGGGGGAAGGAGGGGCGCTCTACAGTTGTGGCAGTTCCTCGTGTCGCTGTTGGCGGAAGGCGCGCGTTGCGTCGCCTGGACCGGCCGCGGTCTGGAGTTCAAACTCCATGAACCGGAGGAGGTAAAAGTGTCACCATATTGCCAGATCACGTTAAGGTCACCAATATGGCAGTACCGGAAAAGGGAGCAACATCTTCCATCTAGACGTATGTTACACTCACTCCTGGCGGGCCCTGGGTTCCAGCGCTCGACTGCTGATGTCATGATATAGTAAGTTTCTATGTAAACTTCACCTCCGCGATTTAGATTCACACTGCAATTAGTACTCACAGAATCCACGGAGAAATGTTATGATTATATTATTGTACTAGCTTTTGCCCGCGGCTCTGCCCGCGTGAACGTCGGTTTTCAGCTAGATGGGAAATCCCGACACAATCGTAGATTTATATAAAAATCCAAAAACCACTTCTACTTGACCTCTCGTATCTTAACGGCGGCTATTAAAACAGGGATCAAGCTGTAACTTCAATTCTATTGGATCGACTTTGATGCAACATGCTCCAGTATTTAAGTCGGAATAGTGCCATTTATTTGATCGTGTAAAAAATTACTTGTGTTTGCGTCAAGCGTATTTTTAGACCGGGGCCTTTTTTATCCGGGCGTTCAAGGAGTGCGGTGCATCCGGGCGCAGTCCTAGGGGGCGCAGGCCGACCGCCATACATTTCGATAGGTGCCTACTACAATGAGACCACGCCGCTGCTGAATATGCTTGAGACGGCCCTGGGCTTCACTGTTAGTACGGAAAAATATTGTGCAACCTTTCACACGAAGTTCAGTCTGGCCAAGACTCGTTGGCCAAACATTACATACGTACATACAATCACCCCTCTACACTGTTCGAATCGAACCCTGGTCTCCCGCCTGAGAGGCGGAGATACTGAACACTGTACTACCGAAGAAATTTGACAAAATACTACTATTGAAATATTAATAGGCGCTCAAATATCGTCGCTTAAAAGTCGGAATTAACGATGTCGGGAGACAAAATCGGCACACATCCATCGTCCACTGGGTAGAGTGGCGCTGTTCGACTAACACCTACTGACCCACTGTAATGACTGTCCGCCCGCAGGTGGCTCGCCGCTGGGGCGCGCAGAAGAACCGGCCCGCGATGAACTACGACAAGCTCTCAAGATCGCTGCGGTATTATTACGAGAAGGGGATCATGCAGAAAGTGGCCGGTAACGCTCGCCCGTCTGTCTATCGACACAATCGGTCTGTGCGCGTGCGCGTGTGTATGATGTGTCAATATGTTTTTGTACCTATAGTTTATACTTACAAATATTGTCTGTCTGTCTGTCCGCACGAATGGTTTTAACAACAAAAGTATTGATCCGTCATTGCAGTGAAACTTCTTTAGGCGCCGTAAGATCCAAATCGTCACAGTTACGCGTTACGATGTGACTGAGACGTACCGACGATGTACACGCTTGGTAACGTTCGGCTAGATCAGAGGATCCCAGACTTTTTTCTCATAGACCACTTTCAAGTCTCCCGTGGACCCCTGGGGGTCCACTTTGGGAACTAAGAGGCTACACGAACTTTGCCAACGACACACCGGCGTCGGTTCGTACCTATAGGAGTTTCCTTTCTTACATGTGTACGCAGCGCTTCTTTCAGCATGGATTTAGAAGAAGCGCCGCCCCCCGCAGACTACTGGCGTCTGTGCGCATGTGTAAGACTCGAGTCGCGTTGCCCCTGAAGCTGAGCGTCATCACATGACGCTAGTCTGTGCGGCCCCAGGGACCGTTCACCCACCGTCTACTAGGAAGGCACCAGCGTTTGAAGCACCATTACTTGTGGGGATATAAAAACAAAGACTATTCATTTTTTACAAAAATGTAATTAATAATGCCATCTCTTAGATTTTTTGGAAATCTATTAAACAGTAATTATGATAGGACCCCTCAAAATAAGCTCAAATATGCATTTCAAAAACAAACAAAAAAAAATACTGCACACTAGCTTTTGCCCGCGGCTCCGCCTGCGTGAATATCGGTTTTCAGCAACATGGAAAGTCTCAAAAACAACCATAGATTTATATAAAAAGCCTAAAAAACTACCTTTACTTGAGCTCTTGTACCTTAGCGACAACTACTAAAACAGGGATCAATTTGTATCTTTAATTCTACTGGACCAATTCTGATGAAACATACCGCAGTATTTAAGTCGGAATAGTATCTTTAAAATTGTAAAAGTTTGACCAAAATCCACACGCTGGTTTTAGCGTAAAGTTCAAATGAACAAACAAAAATGGGCGGATTTGGTTTCAGAAGCACTTAATTAGTCGATCTAGTATCCTATATGGAGTACTGCATTCACGTATGGGCCGGTGCTGCAAAATGTTATTTATCGGCTTTGGACTCAGTGGAAAAGCTTGCTAAGAGGATAGTTGGCGACAATGACTTATTTGACGTCAATCTCCAGAGCCTAGAGCATAGACGAAGGATAGCCAGCCTGTCGGTATTCTATAGGATTCAGTTTGGAGAGTGTGCACAGGAATTACACGATATAGTTCCTCCAGCTCCCTTCCATCATTAGATGACTAGACGTACAGCGGGTTATCATCCCTACCTGGTTGATGTTCCGACCATCCGTACTAAACGTTTTGCTTCTTCGTTCTTAATGGGTACGGACAAGGACTGGAATAGTTTGCCGGCGTCAGTGTTTCCCTCCGATTACAATGTGGACGTTTTCAAGAAAAGAGTGAACAGGTTTCTACTAGGCTAGTGCGCTCTACCACCTAAGACTACATCGCCACTTACCATCAGGTGGGATTGTAGTCAAGTGCTAGCTTATTATAATTAAAAAAAGTAGCTTTTTTAAATATCTTCGATTTACAAAATTTGACATTTAACAGTTTTATAATAGTATAACTGACGTTTAGGAGTGACACTGACACTGTCCATATATTAGCCAATCACGTTACGTTAAATTCACGAACGGTAAGATGGCCGACGGAGAGATTTTTAAGGAAAGAATATCCAAAGAGTAATTAAATATCATTCACATTCAACATGGACAGTGGCGCCTTTGCTTTTGTACCTCTCACTTGCGCATTATGTGTTCATATCATTACTTCTCTGTCGTCCAGGTGAGCGTTACGTCTACAAGTTCGTGTGCGATCCGGAGGCGTTATTCAGTATGGCCGCGACACCTCGCGCGCGATCCCCTCCCGCGCCGCCTCCTGCCCCCTATGACGTCATCTCCCAGCTGTACGGGGGAGTCTACCCCCAGTACCTACACACGCCGACACAGCAGGAGTACCAGAGCAGACGGTACTACCACCACATCAACCACTTGGGACAATATGACACGTAAAATATCGCGAATTTAGTGTATATTGAGATCGAAGGTTCAAATACTCCAAAAGGACTGTAATTATTTCCAGACTATAAATATTGAAACATACGAAATAAAATATAGTATATAATACTTAGTCTTTTAGCTTGTCCGGCAAATAGAGTTAAGTATACGGGTAAGCGACCCCGGCCCCCCGAGCTA
>WUAW01000076.1:62438-72556 GCA_017165845.1 Thaumetopoea pityocampa | reverse complement strand
TGAACTCCACGCCTGACAGAGATATTTGAGATCGCAGCATATTTTGATTGAATAACAGGACAATGCTGTTACCCATTATCCTGGTAATCCGTCAGCTCCTGGGTCTCACAGAACAGATGGGAGGAGATGGAGGACGCAATTATAATGCCGGCATCACACAGAGGTAACGATACTTATTACGTGTTCTTTCCCAAAACTTTGACTTAATGTTTCATGGTAGTCAGATAATTCAGTTTTTTGGTAGTTACAAGTTACAACACATGAAAAAGATTACATATCAAACAGTTACATGGTGTTTTCACTTGAAGTTTTATTTTAACATTTAATATTAGTATATTGTGATGTTTAATATTATAAATTTGGTATAAAAAAGTATCCGACTTTGTGCAAGCGCCTGTCAAAATCATCTAGGCAACATTATTTTAGTTTTGTTCTTCTTACCCGCTTAAATTATCATTATTTTTTTTCTATTGTAAGGTATCTTTTTTCCATGCAAACTTTTCGCTTTAGCATTCATTTCAGGATTAAACATAAATTCAAGAAAAAAACGAGTTAGACTAAAAAAAGAATTCCGAGTCTGCTGCAAAAAACAGAGTTAATGCATATTTTTATAATATTATTTAATCTGTTATGTTTTCTGCTACTGTATAATTGATATTGCTATTATTTAATCGTGATCAACTGTGGAACCTTTCTGTGACGTCTTGTATACACGGGGGTAAGTCGCGGGTAGTTGAATAAAACACGTGTTATTTCACTGTAATCGTGATCACACGTCCGCTAAGTACGACTGTCAGTCAATAAGTATCATCCATCCACACCAGACAGCGCTCGGTCATCTTAACCCGTCTCACTGCTACAAAAACAAAACAGCAGAACCTAACGCATAAGTCAGGAACATACTAGGTCGAGAGACAAGACTTTTGAGGTTGCATTTTTGTTCATAAACATTTAAATTTCAGACAATCAGGAAATTATTAGTATATTTACAAATGATACAAATTCAAATAACTTATTGGCTCAATTGCATTATTTAAAATTTGCCCAATATTTAAAAGTTAATATTCTTATTGCAAAGTGTGTGATATTCGACTGCTTTTAATTTTTTTTAAATTTTAGTCGGTTAAAATTGCTTCACAGAATTATTGACAAACCTGCAATTATTCAAATTCTAATAACGTATTGGCTCAATTGCATTACAAAAGGTTCTATCATTGAATACAATGCACACAACATAATATACTCCTACACTATGAGCCTCGTCCACAAAAGGAAGTATACTCGTATGCCGCAATCTCTACAGTTAGCAGTCGTCGAGATAACAATAGATGTTGATTGAATCTAAGACTGACGCTCCTACCCATTATCCTGATGTATTCCTTAGCTGGTGCTAGTACCAGTATCACCCACGGGATGTAATCAAGTGACGCTTTTAATACATGAACGCCACACAACAAATAATATACGTCGAGTATATTTACATCCTAAAAGAGCTTCGCATCAAACAAAGGTTTTCGTCGATTTTCAAGTGCGATTCCTTTACATGTTTGGGCATATCATACGGAATGAAAGGTCATTGGAACAAATAATAGTACAAGGAAGTGTAGAAGGTCATCGTTCCAGTCAGTCGATCACCCACAAGATGAACAGACCTCATTAAATCGTCCACGAAGTGTTCCCTCAGTACACGCTGTACCATGAACAGAGAGAGATGGAGAAATCGCAAAAGCTGCAACCGATCTATCAGACGATCCATGACCACGACCAGTCTGCCAGGAGTGTACAATTAAGAAAAAAATATTTACATTACGATTAGTCAATTTCATGGGCACGGGTATAATATAACTATTAGCGAGAATAGCTCTTTATTAACTTAAACTGGGACTCTTAGGGCCTACACGGGCCTGCTCTTGCCTTAAGTAGTAGTCTGCAATCCTGAATCCTGTTACTCGAACAGAAGCAGTGTGGCCAGGGCGCGCTGCATCAAGCACGCCTCCAAAGAAACGGAATCGTGTAGCCAGACTCCTCGCCTGCCCGCACTGCGGATGTATACTAGTGTACCCCCGCAGTCAGGCACAAGGGTCTAGATCCTTAGTTGCCAAAGTGGTCCAGAGGGAACCCTAGGTGTCCACGGGAGACTAGACGGGGGTCTACGTTGTCGTACGCAAATTTCCATAGTTAGGTTTAATCTTCACATTTTTTGTCGGGTTTTGGGAATATGGTAGAAATGTAGCTACAGGGGGTCCACCGGAACCAGCTAAATTTTGGAAGTGGTCTATGAAAAAAAAATTCTGGGAACCTCTGGTCTAGATGGATGCTGTGTAGTTTTAGTGGGTGCGACATAACCCTTAACCCTTGTGCAGGTACCCTACAACGGTATGCGTGAGGTATTTTTGCACGTAAAAAAATATACACTGTATTAAATTCACTACTATACTATTTCCACTTTTCTTCTTATGTTCTTCTTCCTGTTCTTTCCTCGAGCTCGTTTTTCATTGAACTGCCCGCTAGATGCGATGTGACATCTTTATATACCGGCTGCGGACGGTTTTAAAAATCATAATTCAAATTTTGAAATGTTCGTTATTCCATTTGCTTTTTTAAAGAATTTATGGCCTGGTTCCCAAGACATTTAAGCCAGCCTTTTACTGTTTCCATTCAAGTTAGATTAAATTAATAGGAAAACACTCAAGACGTGATCGAATCATTATCGAGGACTCGCTACATTGTCCAACGAAATTCTTGAACTGTTTACAGACAAATTTAATGGACATTCAGTTTGGTATCACTAACATGTATCGTAAACACGCCCAGGCAGGTCTATTGGCTCGTATGTCCACAATTAGCGGTAATTGGGACAATTGATATACGACCCTCACAACTCTGAGTCCAGTTTGGGAAGATTACTTTAAAGACGATACTTGTCTTAGGTTATGAGGATTGCATCATTACGGAATCTAGTTTATCTAGATTTTATCTATGTATAATATGATAACTAAATTTAGATAAACCTTTATCTATGTATAATATGTAAAATCTTGTCGTAAAGTTCTGAGGGAATTTAGGCAACCACTTAAGATTACTTAGCAGAAAATATCTCTTCTTTCCTAGTTCAATGAGTCTTCGTTCGGAATATATTCCACACTAAGTTCAGCAAAATTTTTAAAGGTTCATAAACTTTTTTCAAGAATTGGCGGAATCATCATCACTGTAGATACATAACATTATATACATCATCTTGTGCAGTTAATGTTTTACTATATATACATATAAAATTGTTAAATATCATTTTTTTTTAAATATTTAAATGAAAGATATTTAAAAATTTACTACTCAGATTTCACTAATTAAGGGCTTCCGAAACCAAATCTGTCGATGTTTTCTTTGTTTGTTCGAGCTTCACATAAAAACCAGATTTTGCATAAACTGTTACAGTCTTAAGTATAGTCTTAGGTCAGGGAGTACTTAGTCTTTTAGCTTGTCCGGCAAATAGACTTAAGTATACGGGTAAGCGCCCCGGCCCCCCGAGCTACTACTGTCTCTTCCTTCTCCTTCCGAGATAGTAGTATCCTATAATCCTATTCCAAAATTCCATATTCCTTGCTCGATACACCTTTTCTACCTCATCCTTTTTCCTTTCCTTTCCATTAAGCCGCGGGAATACACAAAATACGAGATTTATTTAAATGTCGTATTTTGTGTAAATAGATACTGAAAAACTTACCACTTACTTATGTGGCAGAGACCGCAATTTACCCCATACTACGATCCTGACACACCTCTCTCACCTCATCCACATCCATACATCTTTTCATACACTGTCTTCGGTTAAGGGTGCTGCGAACTTGACCTTTTTGAAACAATTTGTTGATTTGATGCAGGTAAGTTTTTCCTGGGCCCCCTCTTCCGACACTGTCACTCACATTGGCACGGTATATTTGTTTCGTCAATCGAATCTCACTTATTCTTTCTAAAAATTTAAATTTTTTACATTAAGGTGAAGAATCATCTCAACTCCAAAGATGGATAAAAGAACTAATGTAGTCATCCAAGAACGGATGCAATGTAGGCTACGAATCGTTATCATTATAAAAACCATTACAAATTTATTGTAAGTAAAACTGCGAGTTACAGCTAGTTATTTTAATGATACTCGNCTCTTCCGACACTGTCACTCACATTGGCACGGTATATTTGTTTCGTCAATAGAATCTCACTTATTCTTTCTAAAAATTTAAATTTTTTACATTAAGGTGAAGAATCATCTCAACTCCAAAGATGGATAAAAGAACTAATGTAGTCATCCAAGAACGGATGCAATGTAGGCTACGAATCGTTATCATTATTATAAAAACCATTACAAATTTATTGTAAGTAAAACTGCGAGTTACAGCTAGTTATTTTAATGATACTCGAACACAGACTGAAGCCGATGTTAAAAGAAACGTTCGGACGATTAAAATTTAAACGGGAAGCGTTGAAATTAAGGACAATCATTTTAATTCACTTGAATTTTCCCGTGAAGCGAAAAGCCTCCGAGTGGGCTAATTGGAATATCTCTCAAATGTCTCCAGTTTTTTTATTTCCGGCCCACTCCATTAGCCAACTGCAATTAGTGTCAAAGGTATTCCTTAATTTGCCGAGTCTGCGTCTTATTACTGCCCTCTAAATTTTCACGACATGTTAAACTTACTTTGAATATTTATATACTATTATATTATAAAATGATTAAATGACAAATTTTCAAAAATCAAAGATATTTAAAAACAAACCACTCAGATCGACTAATTAAGGGCTTCTGAAACCAAATCCGTCGATGTTTGTTTGTTTGTTGGGGCTTCACGCGAAAGCCAGCGGGTAGATTTTGGTTAAACTATTACAGTCTTAAAAGTACTATTCCGACTTAAATAATGCAGCATGTTTCATCAAAATTGGTCCAGTAGAATTGATGATCGCTGTTTTAGTAGCCGCCATTAAGGCACGAGAGGTCAAGTAAAAGTGGTCCGTTGGATTTTTATATAAATCTATGATTGTTTCGGGTTTTCCCATGTAGCGGAATATCGACATTCACATGGGCGAAGCCGCGGACAAAAGCTAGTTCTATATAAACTCGTGCGATGTCTCTATCTCAAAAGAAATACGTTTACTTTTTTTCCAAAAAGTAATAATTTTCAGTTAGGTCAGTTTCCTCTTCAGTACGCGCATATTAAAAACTGTTCCCAAAGACGCGGTCAATTGTTCGTTAGTAACCCAGGACACGACGAAGTTTGGGACTCGCTTTGAGAAGCTCCGGCTGTGGAGAGTGAATATCGCAAGTTGAGTAACTACATTGAAAGCATTCCAGTTGAATGGCTTCGCATTCAAGTTAGGTCCGACTACGTTCGAAATGAAATGTTAGCAAATATGAAATCTTTGAAGGCTGAAATACTTCCAATTTAGCGCCTTGCTAGAATATTAAAATTTGAATACAAAATTCAGAAATATTGGTTTTTAAAATTTAATCTATTTATCTATACTAATATAAAATTATTGGATGTCAAATTTTCAAAAATCAATGACATTTAAAAACAAACTACTTAGATCCACTAAGGGCTTCTGAATCCGAATCCGTCGATGTTTGTTTGTTTATTTATTTGTTTGTTCGGGCTTTACGTAAAAACCAGCTGGTAGATTTTGGTTAAACTATTACAATCTTAAAGGTATTCGTCCGACTTAAATAATACGGCATGTTTCATCAAAATTGGTCCACTAGAATTAAGAAACAGCTTGATCGCTGCTTTAGTAGCCGCCGTTAAGGTACGAGAGGTCAAGTAAAAGTGGTTTAAGGTTTTTTTATATAAATCTATGATTATGTCGGAATTTCCCATGTTGCGGAAAACCGACATTCACGCGGACGGAGCCGCGGGCAAAGGCTAGTATTAAACATAGCTGTCTGTCTTATCAATTTCTAGGGACATTATTTCTTACGTTTTTGACCATAATTCAGAATTGGTAATATTCATTTAACGCCCTTATAGTAAACGGAGCGCAGAGTTCTCCTGCGGATTATTTTATCACGGATCCTATTTTGCGGGGAAACATACCACATAACACGAGCATAACACTTTATATTGATGAGTGACCTCAAATGTTGGCGGAGTTGGCAGACCTTGGCAAGCCGGATCAAAACGTACACGGGCCAGACTAGGATTTGGGCCGTACTTCGCCCATCGCTACCCTAAAAGCATATTCTCGTACTTACAATGTCAAAGTTTAGCAAATCTTTTGACAAAGTTCTTTATTTTTAAGTTTTCGTTTTTATTGTATACAAATTACATTTGGTAATTACAACAATAATTTAATTAACAATGGCGAGTTTATAGCGAAATTTAATTTATAAAATCAATCAATCGGTTCTTTGACGAGCAGCGCTATCAGAGTCTCTTCTTGAAATAATCGGGTCCTTGTTCGGTATCATTGCTATTATTGGCGGATTAGATGCTGTGAGCCTCTTCGCCTTTTCTGTCACTATGTCTATAGGAAATGCCGCCTCTAAAGTATCTATGCACACTGAAATTTTAAATAATCCATAAATACTTGTATACCGGTTGAATTTCTTGTCTTCTATAAATAAGTCATAGCGAAAAATACTCAAAAGTCTCTCGGGGTCGGTCTAGATTACAAGCAAAACTGTATAATCTAACTGACAACTCCCCTGACTGACATCTCCATCTCGACTGAAGGGAAAGCGCCCTTTCTGCAACTTCAGCCTTTAGTCTGACCACTTACTTCTGACTATTTGGTAAACCAACTATTATTGTTTGTTTTTCATTGGTTCTGTATTTTTTTATTGTATAATAGAGGCGAACGACCTGGCGAATCATCTAATTTAAAAAAAAAAGCTCCGACATCCATAACACGAGAAGAGTCAGGTCTTTGCACCCTCTGAACCCTGCCCGCGGCCTTCTGTAGCACGTGTGCCCCGCTGCGGGGGTTACACGCGTATTCGGAGACAAACTTGGGTCTGTGACCTCAACCGACTCTTTCTGTTGGGGCAGCTCGGGCGCAGACGGCGCCTGCACNCATTATTGTTTGTTTTTCATTGGTTCTGTATTTTTTTATTGTATAATAGAGGCGAACGACCTGGCGAATCATCTAATTTAAAAAAAAAAGCTCCGACATCCATAACACGAGAAGAGTCAGGTCTTTGCACCCTCTGAACCCTGCCCGCGGCCTTCTGTAGCACGTGTGCCCCGCTGCGGGGGTTACACGCGTATTCGGGGACAAACTTGGGTCTGTGACCTCAACCGACTCTTTCTGTTGGGGCAGCTCGGGCGCAGACGGCGCCTGCACGGCCTACTTCTGATCGAGCAAAAATGATTTCTTTAAACAAGACATATCCTTTTGTATGAAAGTATAGTCAAGAATATCCGTTCTCATATATAAAATTTTCTAACTAAAAAAAATATTCTTGAAGTTAAATTGCTCATTGTTTTGTGTGAAATCAAATGAGCTTGATCATAGAACATTTATCTTCTACCAAGAACAGTTACTATTCTAATTACAAAAGATATTTAGGTGTTTTAAAATTAACATATTTTTTAAGTGTTTTCTTTGATTATAACAAATTATTCAAGTAATTTATGATATTGTTATTTATTTATTAAGAAAGAATTTAGTTTATTAAGAACGAATGAAGAAAGAAATTAAATAAATTGAAATTGCTTGGGTACACACATATTCTCTTAAACTTAAGAAATATTGCAAGAAAACACGTTTTCTTGGTTAGAGTACAGCTTTTTTTCATGTAGGGTGCACTACCCGCTGCTCGTAGGCTATATATCTTCTAGGGCGGTTGCAGGTCCGCACAGGCTCTGTGCCTACGCCCTAGGTGTCTCTATAATGCTGGATTCAGCGCATTTAACTCGCCCTCTTTTTCAGTCGTCCCTTCATCTATATTGCTAGCCTTACCTTGCTGCAGAAGTTGGTTTAGACTCGAATGCCATAAATTAACACCATCATCGCAAAGACATTGCAGACAAAGTTACAGTAATTAATTATAAGTAAAATATATTAAAAACTTACACAGAATTATAATAATCGTATTAAGGAAAACACATAAACGCAATATACCAGTTACCGCTGATTGCAACATTTTAAAATCGATATTGAAAAGTTCTATTTACATACACAATAAAATTGTTGAAACTGTGAATTGTGTTTAATCGGTTTTTGATAACAATTTCAGCTTCTACCTGTAATATTGCATTAAATTTCTTATTTCTTTTTTGACAGAATTGGCTGTTTGATAATAATAATAGTATATCGCTCACAAAACTGATTAAATATGAGAAGATAAGGTCTTCAAGGGGTAAGAGAGGCCTAGATAACAGAAAAAACTTCCTTTTAAAGGAACTGGATCTATAATCATTATTATAAAATGCAATAGTATGGGTTGGTTATTTGTTCAATGGGTTGGTTATTTACAGGTAGATTTAGGTTTTCGACTGTTGCATTATATATAAATATAATGCAACAGTCGAAAACCTAAATCTACCTGTAAATATAATCCCGTCCCGTCCCGTCCCGTCCCGTCCCGTCCCGTCCCGTCCCGTCCCGTCCCGCCCCGTCCAGCCCCGTCCCGTCCCGTCTTGTCCCGGCGCGTCCCATCACGTCCCGTCGCGTCTTAAACTTTTTAATATTGATCGTTTCATGATGTTTTCGTGTAAAATTTCAAACGTCTCTGAATTAAATTAGAGGCACACAGCATCAAGGGCCGAAACTAATACTTTAAAACTTATGATTATATTGAGGTCCAATAAATATCACCTTAGTATTTGTGGATTTCATATCTTATATCATTTGGTATTTCTTTTCTTCAGCGTCGTAGGTTAATTAAATACGAGTAAAATCCACTTTTAGGATTATATTATTATATATGTGTGTTGGATTTCGTTTTCTGTATATAAAAAAGGAGGTACATGTTAACAAATCACTTGTAACTGCATGACATCCTCATCCGCCATCCTATTCCCTCATGCACTTCGCTCTCAACCGCGTGGCGTTGAAGACGGCCCAAGAGAACCGTATCGCAACAACAACAAAAAATCTTTGTACGCCGTCCGCACTAACAGCGTGACCGCCGCTAAAAACATTAATTATTAATATATAGCTGCATCTACAACCATTGAACTGACTTAAATGAAAGTGTATGTGCTGTGTGAACAGTGGCAGTGTTTGTGGAGCTCCACCTTCAACTGCAGGAACGAGATCAGCGAAACAAGTAAGTGCATGTGATCCGTTCCCTACAACAATTGCAGCATATTCTTCACCGCACCCCTGCAGTTGTTATTGTCCTATTAGGCAGTTACAAGTGCTGAATATAGTATTTAATATCGCCATAGCCGCCTATATCATAACAACCCTAAAATAGAGTCCACTTAAAATATTTCCATAGGAGTACTCTGCTCCTCACTACCAATGTGCAATGAACTAAGATTTGTAAAAAGTGGAGTTAATATATTATAACTCTGACGTACGGAATTATTATGCTGACCGTACCCAATGTAAACATCTTTCGGGAGCTGTGAATACAATGGATGTGCGAACATGGGGTTCAGTGTTTGGAGAATGTATTAGCACATAAATCTATCAAAGCATCGCACATAAATCGTAATGTGTTCCGTTTCGGAAATCGGGAATTCAAATCAGTTTTTATTAAATTAAAAATCAAATATTTCATCATCATAATCATCATCAGCCCGTAAAAGTCCACTGCTGGACATGGGTCTGCTCCTTAAAGGAGAGATTTGCCATAATCTCCACGATTGGCAGGTGTCTTGGAGATCGCAGTAGATTATGATTGAATAACAGGAAGACGCTGCTGTTCGTTATCCTAGTACATCCCTTAGCTGGTTCTCATAGCACCCACGGGGAGAAATAGAGTGACGCTATTATAATGCCTGCGCCACATGACAAAAATTTGTACGCTATTATTTCATCATGCTCCAACTCTTANTAGTACATCCCTTAGCTGGTTCTCATAGCACCCACGGGGAGAAATAGAGCGACGCTATTATAATGCCTGCGCCACATGACAAAAATTTGTACGCTATTATTTCATCATGCTCCAACTCTTA
>WUAW01000075.1:0-10794 GCA_017165845.1 Thaumetopoea pityocampa | reverse complement strand
TCTCGGAAGGAGTAGGAAGAGACAGTAGTAGCTCGGGGGGCCGGGGTCGCTTACCCGTGCACTTAAGTCTACGATATTTTAGCTCTATATTCTGTAACAACTTTTAAGGGCTATCCTGTTAAAGTCTATGTAAGATTTAAATTTGTATTATATTGCAATTATCTAGACAAAACAACCGAAATTAATGTAAGAAAATTCTCTGACATACCTTGGACAGCTCTTCGGTGCTGTAATCGGTGACCTTCTGGAGTACTTCGCTCTCAGTGCCCGTGTTCTCGGAGGAGTGTGGAGTGACACTGTCGCTCTTCTCCTGGCCGCGCGTCCAGACGGCACTCTTGTGTGCGACCTGATGTACAATGCGACTGCTGAAGACAACTTCTTTAGGTACGATGGAAATTAAATTTACTACAGTAGTAAATATGAATTCATACGAGCTGGACCTGGGAAATATCACCTAGCAGCATTTGACTCCATGGCGAAGGCGCAAAGACGCTTAGTGGTGATCCTTTTCTGGTTGAAATCAATCTACAAAGCCTTTAGCACAGGCGCAGGGTAGCCAACCTTTCACTATTCTACAGGATACATTTTCATCATCATCATCCCCAGTCCATATCGTCCCCACTACAGGGGCACAGACCTCCCCTGATCGGGAGCGGGATTAGGCCGTAGTCTACCGCGCTGGCCTAGTGCGGGTTGGTAGACTTCACACACCCATGCGGGCATGCAGGTTTCCTCACAAAGTTTTCCTTCTCCGGTAAGTACATTGGTGTCTAAAATGTAGACCGTACATGAATTACAAATAATAACTCAGTGGTACAGGATCGGGATTCGAACCCACGACCCTTCGATCGTAAGCCGTGTCTAAAACTACTACACCACCAAGCACCAGGATACATTTTAAAGAGTGTTAATCACACGATTTAATTCCTCCATCCCCCTTTCACCATCGGACTACTAGCCACACAGCGAGCTATCACTCGGATGAATCTATTCATCTCATCCATTAATCCTCGTAGACATCCCTGCCACCCATATGAAGCGATTTGCTTCTACGTTCATAATACGTGCAGCTAAAGACTGGAATAGTCTCCCTGCGTCAGTGTTGCCGTCCGATTATAGTGTACATGTCTTTAAGACAAGAGTGAATAGGTTTTGATTAAGTTAGTATGTTTTACCAACCCAGGTTACATTACGACTCACCATCAGGTGGGACTGTTGTCAAGTACTGGCTTAAATATGGAAAAAAGAAACTAAAATGTTTACACGTTGAGCGTGTACGTACTATCAGCTAACTTGACGCGTGACCACCAGTGACCAGGGACTATAATATAAACGAATACTGGCAGAATTGTACCAAATTGGTCAAACGCCATAAACTAAAAAGAAGAAGACTATAGGTAATATAGGGATTCATCTCATCATGATTACTGCTTACAAGCAAAATGTTTTGAAATTGTTCATGATTTAAGTTTGTCGATAGTACAGTGCAAGAAAACTCAGAGATGCTATCGGTTGAATTAGTTAAACTGTACTTTACCGAATGTTAAAAAAAATGTAACATCTTTTAAAGAGTACTTTTTTAAAGAGTACCGATGGGCATTGGGGTCTTAAAGTGCTGGAGTGGTAACCCCGAATCGGAAAGCGTAATGCGGATAGACCCCCGACTAGGTGGACCGATGACCGATGAAGGTCGCGGGCAGTCGGTGCATGCAGGCGGCTCATAGCCGCACAGTGTGGCGATCATTAGAGGAGGCCTATGTCTAGCGGTGAACGTTTGTGGGCTGATATGATAATGATGATGATGATGATGATGTGATAAAATATCTATTACTATTATAAAATTGTTAAATGTCAAATTTTCAAAAATCAAAGATATTTAAAAACAAACTACTCAGATCGACTAATTAAGGGCTTTTGTAACCGAATCTGTCGATGTTTGTTTGTTTGTTTGTTCGGGCTTCACGCAAAAACCAACGGGAAGATTTTGATTAAAATGTTACAGTCTTAAAGGTACTATTCCGACTTAATTAATGCGGCATGTTTCATCAAATCGGTCCAGTAGAATTGAAGATCAAATAAAAGTGGTTAATGTTTTTTATATAAATCTATGATTGTGTCGGGATTTTTCATGTTGCAGAAAACCGACATTCACGTGGGTGGAGCCGCGGGCAAAAGCTAGTTATTGTATAAAGGCGTAGTTTTACAAACATTCGCTATTTGGCTAACTTCACCCTAGCACAGGGGTCGGCAACCTATGACTCGCGGGTCGCCGAGTGATCTATGTGATAATTTTAAGTGACCCGCTTTAGTTCTAAAAATAAAGTATAATATTATATGTATATAAACATCAAAAAGAAGGCCCAAGAGTCTCTTTAATGCTCGCATTTTAGTTAACTTTGATCCGCGGCCAAAAAAGATTACCGACTCCTGCTCTAACATCATACATACATACATTCACGCCTTTTTCCCTGGCTCTCCAGCAGGGAATCGAACCCCGGTCTCCCGCCTGACAGGTGGGTATACTGACCGCTGTACTACCGAAGAATTGGGGTAGGTAGAGACCAATTCTTTCCACTTGCTAAGCGTTAAAATTCCTCACTGCGTTCCCACGAAAAGGAAGGAAAGGAAAGAGGTTGAGGTAGGAAAGGTGTATTGAGTAAGGAGTATGAAATTTGGGAAAGGGATTATAGGATATAGGATACTACTATCTCGGAAGGAATAGGAAGAGACAGTAGTAGCTCGGGTGGCCGGGGTCGCTCACCCGTATACTTAAGTCTATTTGCCAGACAGGAAAAAAGACTAAGTACTCCCTAACATCATTCAGATTTAAATCAGTCTGCTGGTATTCCAGAGAACAAAACTGCGGAGCGGCTTCAGATGAGATGTTCAGATCCAGATTACATCTTCCCCATAGTCTATACTAAACCTGAATATCCATAGTATTTAACCACCAATTGAAGGCTCCCCTTTCACTAGCGCTTCATGAAGTTCGTAAGTATGGTATTAGAGTGGTAACCCAAACTCTTACCAAGCTCTATCTGGACTACGTCTAATATAAAATATTATAAATTAGAAATGTTAGAGACCACTCACATCGTCTGGTTTCCCATCTTCGCTGCATATGTTCACTTTACCCGGAAACCTTAAGCATAAATATGAACAGATGACACAAACAAAACAAATTAAACAAGATTATACAGTGGCTTACCCAAGTTACCCCAATGGGAAAGATGTATGTATGTATGTAGTATGTATGTAGTATGTATGTATGTATGTAGTATGTATGTATGTATGTATGTATGTATGTATGTAGTATGTACTATAGTCTCTGCCTACCCTTATGGCATATCGGTGTGAGTGTATGTATGTATGTATACAGTTGCCTAGTTAACTAGGCGTAAAGTATTATTACAATATCAGTCTTCAGAACACTCGTCTGATATCTTCATAACCGATATCTACCTAAGACTTTAAAAAGAACTATGAAATATCCGTTACAGCTCGAGCTATTAAACTCTGTAATAATCTACCCGTTCGTGCTTATAAGGCGCGCAGCTATAAATATACGTATCGATTGAAGTAAACGTACTGGCTGTAACTAACTAAAGCCCACCTTTTCACCAGAGCCAAAAACCGCCGAAAAATCAGAAAAAAAAAACAATTTTTTAATCAGATAAGATACATACGAGTACATGAATACTTTTTGGTAATAATATCCATATATCTAATCTGGTTAAAAATCTATGATTTTTTTCAGTATTTGCGACAGGTTTTTAACACTAACGAAAACGTTCATATGAAAATTACTTAATTTAAATTTTGTATCTGTGGTAATTACGAGTAATATACTCGTATTATAAAATTATTAAATGTTAAATTTTGTAAATCAAAAAATTAAAAAAAAACTAATTAATGGCCACTAAAACCATATCCGTCGATGTTTGTTTGTTTGTTCGAGCTTCACGCAAAAATCAACGGATAAGTTTTGGTCAAACTAATACAGTCATAAAGGCTATTCCGACTTAAGTACTTCGGCAAATTTCATAAAATCGGTCCAGTAGAATTGAATATACAGCTAATGCCTATTAATGCCGCCATTAATAATACCGTATTAATAGTAGCCGCCATTACTGTACGAGAGCTCAAGTAACAGTGGAGCTAAGATATTTTATATGAATCTATTTTTTTTTTTCGATTTTTTCGGGATTTCCCATGTAACGAGAAACGACATTCACGCGGGCAGAGCCGCGGGCAAAAGCTAGTACTATTATAAAACTGTTAAATGTCACATTTTGTAAATAATAATAATATTTTAATATTTTTTTAAAGACACCTCCCGCATTAGGATTGATTCCTGTCTCGCGGGGACTTTACAAACATTCAAATAACGAAAACACAGAACACCCAGACTCAGAACAACAATTTATGGATTACACAAAGTTGTTGTCCCGTGTGGGGATCGAACCCACAACACTCGAGAGCGCAGTGGACGCTCAGTGAAATCAAAGATAGTTAACACTAAACCTTGCAGAGCGGTCAAATTTTGAGACTGCTTTTGAGACTTTAATCAAAACGGATTTTTAATTATAAATGATAATTATTTTGTGTTTCATTGGCTATGTTTAATTCTGTATTATTTATTATCAACTGTAAAAGAATACAAAATTAATTTAAAAAGCGGTCATTTGAGCGCCATTGGTAAAAATCGTTTTTCCGCTACATGGAAAATCCCGAATCAATCATAGATTTATATAAAAAAGCCTTATAACCACTTTTACTTGAGCTCTCGTAGCTTAACGGCGCCTACTAAAACGATCAAACCGTCTCGTCCATTCTACTGAACCGATTTTGATGAAATATGCTATAGTATTTACGTCAGATATACTATATCTTTGAGACTGTAATGGTTTAATCAAAATCTACCCGCTGGTTTTTGCGTGAAGCCCGAACAAACAAGCAAACAAACATCGACGGATTCTGTTTCAGAAGCCTCAANCGATCTGAGTAGTTTGTTTTTAAATATCTTTGATTTTTGAAAATTTGACATTTAACAATTTTATAATATCGTAGTATAGATAGATATATGTATAATTGTTGGTGCATCTGTTATTGATCGTGTATAACTACTAAACGACTCGACCGATTGAAATCATCGTCTCGACATAAAAAATATGTTGTGTGAAACAGTAATATTTGTTTTGTCAAAATGGTGTTTTACATCACTATAGAATTCGTTAGGTGATGCTGCGGTGATAATGTTTATGTACAAATCGGGAACTGCACACGGATGAAGAGCGGCTCACAGCTATACGGCATACTCTGCCTGTCTATATATGGCCGGGTGCTGTAATTACATAGTAATGGCACATTTGAAAAGATTGGGGTGAATAAATGTATATAACATAGGTAAGCGTAATATACCATCAAATTAACAGCACACTAAATGCCGCTGTTTCGTTTCCATCACCAGTCCATATCGTCCCCACTACAGGGGCACGGACCTCCCATGATCAGGTGGGGGATTAGGCCGTAGTCTACCGCGCTGGCCTAGTGCGGGTTGGTAGACTTCACACACCCATTCGGGCATGCACGTTTCCTCACGAAGTTTTCCTTCTCAGTTAAGTACGTTGGTGTCTATAATGTAGATCGTACATGAATTACAAATAATAACTCAGTGGTAAAGACTGGGACTCGAACCCACGACCCTTCGATTATAAGCTGTGTCTAAAACCACTACACCACCAATGCACCAATGCTGTTTCATTTAGACAGTCTTATACTTAAGGTTCGATGATGATGATGATAATGATATAAGGTACAATGACGGTGATGATTATATAAGGTACGACGATGATGTTATAAGATACGTCACCGCAATTACACACAAAGAATAACAACATTCGGAGCGGCAGCACCGATAACTTTGGGACGCAATAACGCTTTAACGGTTTACCATAATTTGCAAACTCATTCGTCACATCAAATACTTAGAAAATACGCATCAATTTACCAACACTCCTCAGGTATCTCTTCAACAACGGGAAACTCCAACGAACTCGTGCTTGGCCACTTTTGAACGGGCTCATCTGCCGTGTCCTCGACCACAGTCAGTTCTTGCGAACACCAAGTGTCTTTGGGAGAGGGTTCCGGCAAATCGTCCGGTATCCAGGATTCATCGCGATTAGGAATGAAGCAGAGTGGGTACGCGCTCGGATCTTCGCCAGGGTCGTGACGATAGAAATGCCTTTCAAAATTAAGCGGGCATTTTGATTTCAATAATAGAATAAATAAATGGCGTCAAATTAGTGTATATTATCATCAGCCAGTTATAACAGCACTGGCATAATAACCTCACTCCATTTATACTCCATTTTTGCAATGATAATTAACTGACAAATGCACGGAATTACTTAATAAATAGCAGAAATATCCTACGAGCCGAAGAATATCCGTTACAAATCCAAAAACGTCTGTCAAGAGTGGAGATATTGGCATGTTCTTCTTAGAGAGGTTTGAAAGTTCCTTCATCATCATATCAGCCCACAGACGTTCACTGCTGGACATAGGCCTCCTCTAATAATCGCCACGTCAAGCGGCTATGAGCCGCCTGCATCCACCGATTGTCAGCAACCTTCATTAGATCATCGGCCCAGCTAGTAAGAGGTGGACAAGTACTACGCTTTCCCGGTTCGGAGTCATCATTTCAACACTTTAGGACCTCAAAATCCAGCGGTTCTATGAACGCCCCGTCCACTGCTTTGCAATCCCTTAAGCCACATCGGTGACTATAGTTCTCCTACGGATTACCTCATTACGAATCTTATTTCGTAGGGATATTCAGAGCTTAGCACTTTCCGTTACTCGCTTTGTAACCTTAAGCAATCTTATGACACACATATTCAGTGGCCATATCTCGGATCCGTAAGTCATTATTGGTAATAAGCACTGATTGAATACCCTGGTCTTAAGGCAGTGCGGTATTTTTTCTTTTCTTCTTTCTTAAGTTCCTTAAGTAATTGCTATTATAGAGTGAACCGGAATAGCAATACTCGAAAACGCCAAATACTCACAGTTAACCCTTAGCAAGGGTGCTAGAAAACTTTCTTAACTTCGATATGGTAAAAATTAAAATAAACTGTTCCATAGACTTAGTATCATTTCAATGAGTGTTTACCAATTTATGAGTTTCAACCAGGCTTGCGCGGCGCAGTGTGCAGTGAAAAACGTGTTCTGCCTCTCCATGTAGTTCTGGTAGCCGATCTTGAGCGCATCATCCAGGATCTCTTCCCTGATGTCGAACACTATAAGTTCGTTCTCTTCTTTTTGTAGTATTTCCGCCCTGAGACATTTTAATCAATTTTAAGGACCAGGAACACCGTGTCACAGAGATGGTGCTGAGGCGAATGTGTTGCGTTATGCAGTATGACTAAACACGTAACTCGTAATCTGAGTTAATTTGTGTATAATAAACACACATGGGTGCGAAGATTAATCGAGGAAATGTGATTAAATAACATTAACGGATTCTTTTTTGCCATATTTAAGGCAGTGGGTAGACTACAACCCCACCTGATGGTAAGTGGCGATGTAACCTAGGTTAATAAAACGTACTAGCTTAATAAAAACCTATTCACTCTTGTCTATGGGAATTTCGTTAATATAATGCCTAATATAATGCTTACTATTCTATAAAGCACATAAACCATCACCTTCTTCATCATATCACTACCACTTCATGGTTAAGCGGGGGAAACTGCTGGTATAAGCTTGTTCATGTATAAATGAAGAAGTAGACCACATGAGTGATGCCTTGGACAACAACTAGTTTATAGATAACTAGCTTTTGCCCGCGACACAGGCCGCGTGAATATCGGTTTTCCGTTACATGAGAAATTTCGTAATAATCATGGATTTATATAAAAAGCTTAGAACCATTTTTACTTGAGCTCTCGTGCCTTAACGGCTGCTATTAAAACTAGGATCACGCAGTATCTTTTATTCTACTGGACCGATTTTGATGAAACATGCCGCAGTATTTAAGTCGGAACAGTACCTTTAAGACTATAATAGTTTTATTAAAACCTACTCATTGGTTTTTCCGTGAAGCTTGAACAAATAAACATACAAACAAACATCGACGGATTTGGTTTTAGAAGCCCTTAGTCGATCTGAGTAATTTTTTGTTTTTCAATATTTTTAATTTACAAAATTTAACATTTAATAACTTTACAAGAGTATAGATTACCAGATTCGCTCAGGCACATCCTTCGGTAAGGCGACTAGCGTCCGTTGATCATCAAATATTTGCAACTTCCGTCCACGACGGGATATTCTATATTTGCTGTAAGACATACGACCAGTGGATTCAGCAGAGGCTAACTTTAAGCAGCAAAATTGCCTATTATCATTTTAAAAAAAATAGTACATTAGACCCATACTGATTAATAGCTATCAAAAATCATAAATATTTTTCTTTTTGAATGGAAACGCATAAATACTTCGAATAAATGGACGTCAATAATTCTTGTTGTCAACGAAAAATAATAGACAAAACAGTAATTATAAACAAGAAGTAATCTATACACATATAATTACTTGTCCTGACTGACTGACTGACTGATTCATCAACGCAGAGACTAAACCGCTGGGGCAGAGACTTGAAATGTTGGCAGTGGATGCCTTTTATGTTGTAACCATCCACTATGAAAAGATTTTTGGAAATTTCATCCCTAAGGAGGTAAAATAAGGGATGAAGGGTTGTGTGTAAATCTGTCATGTTCAAAGTAAGAAGAACGAAATTTAACATACTCGTGCCTGCTTCTAGTTAGAAATAAATGTACACGTATATCGACGTTTCTCAAAATTTCATCTCCAAGGGAGTGAATTAGATTAGTAATTTTAGCTCCAAAATGGAACACCGCAGAGGTCGTTTACAAAGAATAAAAATAAAGGTTAAAAAAACTAAACACGCGAGTGAAGCCAGAGGCAACAGCTAATTTAGATATGTGGTACAAAATATAGAGATATTTTTAACTCTCATACCTTATCTTATGGAAGCTAAGCGGAGTCGTAATTACCGTTCACTGAAAGCAATTTATACAAATCGGCACATACATTATTCAAATCCAGATGTCAAAATCTAAAATTGTGAGCTTAAGTATTAAAAAAATTATAAGTAGATATATATTACTTTATATAACCAAATACATAAAAAAATATTTATTTATTATTAATAAATAAATATGTATATTTATAGAATCAAATTAAAATTAAAGATGTAGGTTCTGCATGTGGGTAGTCTCACTATTACGCCCATGTGATACAGGGGTGGGTTTTTTGGTTCATTGAAGCACAAAGTACCAAAGAGTGTTTTGAAACCAATGTAAACGTTTAACACTGGCCCTTTATAATCATGTGATAAAAACTTATTTAACGTTTCTAGAAAAAATTACGTTGATTAAATAAACCATATTAAAAAACGTAATTGATAAAATATTTATCATTTCATTTTATCACCAAACTCCCTGTTTATTAAATAATAGGAATGTAGATAGCGTATCTATAGATTAGATTATTTAATCAAATTACGTAAGTATAAACAGATTGAAAATGCAGATCCAACTTGCGTGTGTGAAGTAAATCGTCTCACTCATGTATGAATATTTATTATTAATAAAGAAACATAATTCTTTGGGAGGTTTGAAGAATAGGAATGTATAGAATAAGTTTATAATATAGAACTTTCTTAATTTCACCTCTAGTACCCTCAAATTTGTGAAATCCGATGAGATGCTAAGATCTGATTTGCGAAGTTAGCACCTCATTTTCTCAAAATGCGATTTCGATAGTAAAATCGACGGAAATATTGTTAAATCTTGTCAAGAACTGCAAAACTATGCGGGATGCCACTTTATATGCAGTTTATTTATGAGATGCTGCCACTTGAAATACTAACTTCACATACGTATCAAACGTTGTGATTTTGACCATAACGTCACCACCTAACTATATGGCGTCTCATCTACGTTTATCGACTATTGGATTAATCATCTAGACAATGTTCAAAGTTGAGAAAACCAGATGAAGTTGTTGCACCTAAATTCTTAAAATGTAATGTTACAGTCACACTACCCTTACCGTTTACTGCCCGTTACAGACATAATTATGGCACTAAATTACCGACCAAATAACCATGTGAAGTGGTGTGGTTACACTACAGTTTACCTAGATATGACAATGAACTAAGCGGTCAAATATATCATTTTTCAAGAAGGCGGTTGAAGCTAATTATCATAAATCATTTATGGTATGTTGGAAATGATAAACATTGTTTGATTCGATACCAAGCATGAATTTGTACACCACGATTTCTATGATTCTTCTGTCGGATATCCCATAGACATGGTTCAGATTAGAATGATCCCACAAACTCGAGCGTCTATTCATACGCGCATTTCCAATAATCTCATATTGCACACTGAACAAACGGTAGTGTGGCCACACACGTATTAATTACCGCGGTAATCTTTTTTTGATAAACGAAAAAGACCACCACTAAGCTATTGCCTGCTGCCATATGTATATGGATTGGTATTGTATAATTATAGCCATAAATCGTAGCTACACCTAGGTGTTATTATAATTGTGGCCATAATTATAACTATATCACGGTAGTGTGACCGTAGCATTAGCGAGAATAAAAAGTGGCCAGAAACAAACCTCAACCAGATTCTGTCACCGGGAGTGTAAGCGATTAAACCGGGGGTGGATAATTTCTTATTTTTATTGTTTTAG
>WUAW01000073.1:0-12875 GCA_017165845.1 Thaumetopoea pityocampa | reverse complement strand
CAACGGTCTCCTTTCAGAATGAGAGCGGTAAGGTTGTAATCCACAACACTAATACGAATTGATTTTGTTTTTGTTGATTTAGTTAACGAGTTATTTGATAAATATATATATTTTTTATTCAACGTTTTAATCTTGTGTAGGAGTTTCAACGAAAAGCGAACTAAATTAAATAATTGTTACCTATTTTGTATATTTATATTTTAATAAAAAAAAATAATATTATTTGTGCGCACGCGTATTATTTATAAAATTATAATTGTAATATAATAAGTTACAGTACTTAAATATTTTGTAACTTGGTCGATTATATCGGAGGTGTTGTGATCAAATTTTGTTCAATAAATATCACCTGTCTAATTTTCAAGGTAAACTTTAAATTTATGCTGTGTGGCGCTAGTCTAATAATAGCGTCACTGCATCTCTACCCGTGGACGCTGCGAGAACAGGCTGAGGGTTGCACCGGGATGATGGACAGCAGCGTTATCCTGTTCAAACAAAATCTACTGCGATCTCCAAGACACCTGCCGAGCGTGCAGATTATGGCAACTCCGACATTTTTACTAGCAACAATATACTTAAATATCGCTCGTCCAATAGAACAATGACGTAATTACATTTTTGCAATTTATCAGAAGAAGCGTTTCAGTTTAAAGTTGGATTATACCCATTATGTAAATCATATCGATTATCATGTTTTCTCATAATTTATTTATGGATTATTATTAATAATTTGAGCATTCTCGAAAAAAATCCATATTAAACAATAAATCATCCAAATTAAACACAGAATAAAATTTTAACTTTTTTGCAATTACGTCATTATTCTATTGGATGAGCGATGTGTATAGATAAATACTAATACACACGTATGTGGAGAAATATCCATTTTTGCTCATTACAAATAATTTGCACCTGCCGGGATTCTAACCCGGGACCAATTGGATCACAAAGCAGGATCGCTGCCACTGAAGCAGGTCAGTCGTAATGTGCCTTCTAAAACAGTAAGGAGGCAATTTCTAAATGGGACCTTCGAACGGGAGGCCCAGCTGCGACAAGTATATTGGCTCCGGTGATGAATTATTACCGACTGGTGAGCACCAGCCAAGTGTTTGAGGAAGTTGTAGTCTAGGCTGTCCTTCTCAAGGTCATCGTCACCCCCAGTCCATATACCGGCGTCACACAGCACCTGAATCATCAGTAATTTATTGTGAGCTGAACTGTGGAATTTAGCGAATATTTAATGTCTCTCTGATCTGTTCTATTGGGAGACTGAAATTGCGAGGAACAAGTTAATAATGTTATATAATATTCCGGAGACATTATTTACGCACATTGGGTCTAGTCCCAAATTCGGATTCCCTGTCTCTTGGGTATACCAGACAACGATATACTTACTTGTATAGGTAAATACTAATACATATATAGATAAAAACATCCATGATTCGCGTATAAACATTCGTGCTCATCATACAAATTTTTCCCTACCAGGCTTCGAAATTGGGACCAATAGTCGTAGAAAGCAGTGTCACTGAATAAACCAGTCGACAAATGAAAACAGCAGTTAGAGTGACGTATAAACAATTTATTTGCCATAATTAAGTACGCACATTATCACAGGTTACGTGTAAAATTCTTTTTCTTTACAGTTTTATCTTGATCACAAGTTTTCACGTCTGCAGGCTCACCCTGAATACACCCTGCTAATCTGTTATTTTCATAACCAGTTTATATAATTAATCAGTTTATACGAGTATAATTAATTATCAAAATGTATGTGTATTATTGATTAAGATGTTATTACAATTATATAATATGAGTCGTATAGAATCAAAGGCGGCTATCTCAGTTTTGGCAATTTTCAGCTGACAGTGAAAGAATTCAATGTTTTTAATAATATATCTGTTTGTTTAAATTGATATTGGCCATGTTGAATATTAAAGCTCAATCTTGATTTAGTATCAAAGATGTCAGTATAATGATAATAAATTTTTAATAACCTTTTCTTTTATAGTTACTCATAAATTGCTCAAAACGAGATGGGCGCCTTTGATTGTAGACGACTCATATTTACTACATTATCATATCAGTCCACCAACGCCCACCGCTGGACTTAGACCATTAAAGGAGGTCTAATTAACCGACTTCAAAAAAGGGAGGAGGTTCTCAATTCGGTTGTATTTTTTTAATGTTTGTTATTGAATATCACAAGCAATTTACTACGACAATAATATACAATTATTGTTATTTTTGAAGTCGATGCTAGCCGAGGTTTACAAATATACATATAAGAAGGTAGCATAGGTATCTCTAATTATATTCGATTGTGATTTCTTAATGTAGGCTGGCACCGGCTCCGAAAGTAGCAATAATTGTATATTATTGTCGTAGTACATTGAATATGATAGTCGATATGATATTTTAAATTTTATTTTTTATTTATTTTTACTTTTTAGTGCGTTTTTAGAGTAGATTTTTTTGAAGTTGGTTTTGTTTATTGTTAAAAATGTTTCATTTTAATAATTAAAGGACCTCCTTTAATTATCGCCACGCTAAGCGGCTATGCATCACCGATTGCCCGCAACTGTAATCAGGACACCGGTCCAACTAGTCGGGGGTCGACCCCAACATCCATCGGTTTTGCGAACTATGTGTCTCGCAACTGCCACTTTACCATTTGAGCTATATCGGTGAGTTAGGTTTTCCTGCGGATATTTCAGGATAGATCATTCCATTGCTCGATGGGTGATCTTGAGCTTTGTTACAAGGCTCGTAGTCACCAGCCATGTCTCAAATTTAGGCATCAGGTAGGTCAACACTGGTAACACGCACTGATTAAATACCCTAGTCTTAAGGCGCTGCGGTATTTTCTAATTACTACAATTATTATTATAACAATTAGTTCTTTAAGCTTCCACCAACTTATAGGTGTTGTTACTCGCATCCAACCTTGTTTGTATCAACGAAAAGAATCGATATTTTAATGTGCAATTGATTTTTAAGACTTATATTCGCATTTATAATATTAGTTAGAATTATATAAAGTAAAAAGCCAAAACCACTTAATAGTAGTTATTTTCACTTTTCGCTTGGTTTCCTGCCTCAGCGAATTCAAACCGAAAACCTAGCTTAACTACAAATAGATAACTACTAGACATAGTGTCACGGGTCAAAATTTAACGCGGTATGTATACAATGATCATCATCATCATCAGTCCTTCAAAATTCACTGCTGGACAAGTGCCTCCTCCTCAAAAATGAGCAATTTGCCATAATCTCCACGCTTGGCAGACATTTTGGAGAACGCAATAGATTTTAATTGAATAACGGGAGAACGCCGCTATCGCCCTTACCGTGGTACACCGCCAGCTGACTCCCACAGTAGCCACGCGAAGGGATGCCATTAGACGCCACACAGCCTATATACAATACTGGAAGATTACCTTGGTCACTTAGAATAATTTGCTTACAAATTTACACTGTACAATAGGTAATCTTCTTAGTTCAAGGATCTGTCCTTGGTTAAACAAGGTTACAGTTTAACAACGCCCTTAGCCCACTTTGTGGGGCTTTTCCACACTTATAACCATCCCTATTAACTAAAAATAGTATATAAAATGTCTACATAGGTCAAGGAGTATTCAGTTCCGTCAGGGAGTACTTAGTCTTTTACCTGTCCGGCAAATAGACCTAAGTACACGGGTAAGCGACCCCGGCCCCCCGAGCTACTACTGTCTCTTACTTCGCCTTCCGAGATAGTAGTATCCTATATCCTATAGTCCTTTTCTGAAATTCCATATTCCTATCTCTTTTTCTTTTTTGTGGGAACGAAATGAGGAACTTTAACATTTTTGAACTTTATAGAAATGGCGGCGTCGTGGTTCGCCATCTGACATGTCTCGCTTCCCACGGGGATGAAAAGTGGGCTAAGGATAACCACTTTGCTCGTAGCAAGTGGAAAGGAGTGGTCTCTTTCTGCCTATCCCAGTTCTTCGGTAGTATAGTGGTCAGAATCCCTATCTGTCACGCGGGAGACCGCGGTTCGATTACCCGCCGGAGAACCAGTGAAAAAAGGTGTGACTGTATGTATGACGTATGTATATCGGAAGTCTCATCTCATATATGAATTAGTGAAACTTTTACTCCATTAAACGACCACGACTGAACTTGATTGGTATTCCTTGGCGTGTACCAAGGTGTGGGACTGTCGTCACTCATCACAACTACGTCATAATACAGCCGATACTTCCCGAGGATTTGAAGACGTAAGTCGTTTTGTATATAGACAAATACGTACGTATATTATTGAACGATCATATTTTTTTATATAAGAGGGGGCATACGGGCGATCGGATACATCATAGTAAGTGATCACCGCTTCCCATAGGCACTTGCAACACCAGAGACATCGCAGGTGCGTTGTCGGGCTTTAAGAAAAGTGTAAACTCGTTTCTTGAAGGTCCCTAAGTCGTATCCGCTTGGAAAGTTGGCTTAATATTCTGAGGATACTATGTGTCTTCTAGAAATATTTCCATGTGTTCCTTCATAGTTGGCTTTCGGAAGGCAATTAAAACGTACAGTTTGTGTCTTAATAACACCCGTATGGATTTTGAAGTCTACGGGGTGACTTCAGACAGCACTCGATTATATAATTTACCTCACAGTTACACCCCCAGCAAAAGACCCTGACTTAGCTCGAGAAATGCTAGAGTGAAGACTAAAAATAGTTACATGGTGGATATGCCGATAAACGTTAAGTCTTAATCTATTATAAAAGTCCTAATTAAAGGATATGTTGTATATTGACTATGCCGCTTTTGTGCTCGAGTCACATGTGTGCTGAGAGGACTCGCGGGCTCCGAGGGGCAGGAGCGCCCGGCACGGCGCTGACGACAGCGGGCCGGACGTGCTCGGCGTCCCCAACGTCCTGCGGTAGGCGCGTCTGCCGCGTCTCAGGCACCAGGAGCACTGCCAGCGCGGCCAGCAAGCTGCACGCACCGTACAGGGCCGCTTGCACGTATGCGTTCTGGGAATACATACATTATAGTAGACATATTAGTGCAAGGAACTACTTCGGCATCAACAGTTCTCGACGTGTGGGACCAGCCGGCCCAGTAGACGCGCCACGATAAACCTTTATCGACGCGTTTTGTCGTGTTTTCAAGATATTTTTATCTGTCTATTTACGCTAATATGGTGAATATAATTACGTGACTGTGTTATGTCACGTACCTAATTAGTAAAATATATCACGTAATAGTGAAAGTAAAGATATTAAGGTGTCTGTAGTATTGTTTGTTTAGGTCAATTCGCGACGCAGAGAACCACAGATCAAGGTTTGGATGATTCTGGAGAGATAAATTACACAGCTGTTTTGTCCACGAAGTTCTTTTTAATATGGAATTAAATAAATAAATATATATTTGTGTAAAAATCTACGAAGTTGTTATAGTTTTTTTATAGAATAGAATAGAGTACTCTTTATTGCATAATGTGTCAAAAATTTGCAAACATAAAAAACAAGAAACAGAAGAAAATTGCGTTTTTATCGCAATACGCGACCTCTTACAGACAACCTTTGGATTGGTAGGATTCAAAGCGATGTATGGTGGTGTTGTATTGCGCATGTTCATTTAAAATGATACATTATAATAAGATAAAAACAATTATACGATCTGCATTTAATACTTACATAGTTTGTTATTTGAAGGACGAAGATCAGTGACGTCGTCAGTTTTCGGTTGATGGAAAGGCGACTCACCAACATGGCGTTTCGGATGATGGATAGGTGACTCACCAACAGTGGCGTCTGCGGCGCCAGTATTGAGCCGACCCTGCCCACGAGCGAGCAGGCGGCCATCGCGGAGCTCCGCGCACGCGTCGGGAACAGCTCCGCGGTGAACACGTACAGCGAGTTGAAGGCGAACGTGATGGACATCTTGCCCACGAAGAAGAGGGCGGTCGCGGTGTTCGTGTGCACTGCGCAGGACCATAAAGCATCGATATATTTCTATATAGTAAAAAGACAAGTACATTAATGTTCCTACAGTGGTGGAGTGCGACTCCGAACCGGAAAACGTAATGCCTCGATTAGGTGGACCGATGACCTGGTGAAGGTTGCTGGTAATAAGTACATACATATCATCTCACAGCCGCTCGGTGTTGCTATCATTAGGGGAGGCATATGTCCAACAGTAGACGTCTGTGGGCTGATGTGACGAAGGTACGTTAGTTAATTTCAACAGTCTGTACCGCGTCAAAAGGACGAAAATGTGCATTGTAAGGAGATGCCAATTTTGATGATGATGTTTAAAAATCTGGCGGTGTTTGATGTTCACGATTGTTGACGACTGATACACAAAACAACACCAAACTTTACATCATAATAAACTAATATGAAACTCTAAAAAAAAACTTCAAGTGACGCTTCACTCGGATTGTCGCCGAAACTTTCCGAATGATACTGTAACAGCTGTGACGTCATAAAACATAATCTGTCAAGTGTGTTTTTAAGGTTATCTAAGAAGGATGGAAACGTCTAAAGCAGAGGTTCCCAGACCTTTTTTTCTCGTAGACCACTTTCAAAATTTAGCTGGTTCCGGTAGACCCCTACAGCAAAATTTCTACAATATTCCCAAAACTCGACAAAAAATGTGAAGATTAGATCTAACTACGGAAATTTGCGTACGCCAACGTAGANNACTCCCGTGGACCCCTGGGGGTCCACTTGGACCACTTTGGGATCTAAGGGTCTAAAAAAAACAACAGAGTGCCGATCATCTAAAATTTAAATTTTGATTTCTGGAATCTTCCTCGGCGTAATATAGGCATCCACTTCGTTCCTACCAGACACCACCTTCTTGTTCTATTCTTGAGCTCAAGAGAAAAACAAGAATAGGAAGAATGAAAGCAGTGGAAGTATGAAGTGAAGTATATAGTGAGAATCCGTCAGTATGGTGCTGGACCAGTGGACTGTGTACTGAGTGGTACTGATACTGAGTGGTACTGATACTGAGTGGACTGAGCCACGCGTACTGTGTGTATATGCATATTGGAACTGCGTTGTCGGAGTGGTTGTTGTAAATAAAGCGCTTTTCTCGCTTAAAAATTATTTCCTTCCAATCTTCGTAGCCACGTTACCTAATCAACATCATCATTAGCCGATAGAAGTCCTCGAAATGGAGGAATTTGCCAAAATCTCCACACTTTGACAGGTGTCTTGGAGGTCGCAGTAGATTTTGATTGAATAACAGGATAACGCTGTAGCCTATTATCCTGGTAGATCTCTCAGCTGTTTCCATCCACGGGGAGAGATGGTACCGCCATTATGTTGGCGCCACACAGCAATGACCACATGTTATGTAATAACCCTACTTGTTACTCACCCCCGAAAAAAGGTGACACACAAGCCACTCCACACAAAAGGAAAGCGATAAATATGCAGAGCTTGCGGCCGATGCGTTCCAGCGCCATCATGATGAGTAAGGACGCCGCGACCTCCATGGACATGTTCAGCGCGAAGTTGACGTACATGTCGCCCGATAACGACACGGAGTTGATGGTCAGTCCGTAGTAGACGAAGGCGGAGGCCGCCCAGCACCAGCCGCACACCGCGAAACGGACCAGCAGCACGCGAGACCTCACCACGTTGAGCCATCGGCTCTTCGGCGCTTGCGCGTCGCCGGGCTCGGCGGTATCGTTCAGTTTCTTCATTAAGTCTTCGTCGACAATGATCTGTGGATTGATCACCATCACGATCACCCCATGGCCGTCCACTGTTGGACATCGGTCTTCTACTTAAAATGAAAGGATTTCCTAATGTCTACGCTTGACAGGCCTCTTGGAGATCACAGTTGATTTTGACTAAATAACAGAATAACGCAGGTGCCCACTGCCCCTACACGGGGAGAGCAAACTACACATAAAACATTAATGTTTAACTTCGTATCATTTATAATTTTTTAATTTATCATATGTATCATCAAAATCATTAGCAGTCTGTGGACGTCCACTGCTGGACTTATGGGTCTCCTCTTAAAAGGCGGGATTTGGCACAATCTCCAAATAATAATATGTATCCCGTCCCCATCCGTAGTCCATATTCGTCCCCATTACGGGGCACGGACCTCCCCTTATCAGAAGGGGGATTAGGCCTCTACCACGCTGGCCTAGAACGGATTGGTAGACTTCATACACCCATGCAGGCATGCAGGTTTCGTCACGAAGTTTTTCTTCTCGGTTGAGTACATTGGTGACTACGATGTAGACGGTATATTAAATTGGAATAATTCTGTGGTACGGGACCGAGATCGAACCCGCGACCTTTCGATCGTCAGTCGTGTCTATAACCACCACACCATCGATGTACTTGTATGTATACGAGTATTATTCTTATATAAATCATTTATATCAGACCTTGTAGGTGTAACTTTCACTCGATATAATTTTGTGATGATGGTATCTATATCATTGGTAAATATTTAAAAGAATCAGATCAGCGTTTAAGCACTTAGAAAGTAACAAACAGACAGACCGATGACCTCATTTTCGTATTTTCCTCATTATCTTCAGCTAATAAGATAAATATTGAATACAAAATTCAATATTTATCTTGCTACCTGCAAACGAAACTCACCTTGTTCCATCTAGCTGCTTTCCGGATGATGTAAGAAGTCTTCTCAATGTTCCCCTGCGTGTGGAGCCAGCGTGGACTTTCATCGATAAGTAGCCAATAAGTCGGCAGCAGCAACGCCAACGAGTGGATGGTCCACAGCAGATGGCGCCAGTAGGGGATACCCCACGCGATCCAGGCGAAGAGCATGCCGCCCAGGCCGTACGCCAGGCCGGTCGCACACGCGAATACCGCTCGTAGAGATGGGTGTGCAATCTCCACCACTGGAATGAACGACCATCATACTGGTGTATGCCTCTGCTTACTCCTACTGAACGTGGTGTAATAATAATAGGAGGCGTAGTGCGGTAATGGTTGGATTTGTCTCACTTTCCGACCCAAACATCTGGAGTTTGAATCAAAAATATTTTAATTAAAAAATTAATATGCTAACGTTTGCATGTGTTTCACCATGTTTTGAAAGGGTCGTAAAACAATGGTAGTGACCATCACATACATACATACAACACGCCTTTTCCCTGGCTTTCCGGCGAGGAATCGAACCCCGGTGTCTGATACTGACCACTACACTACCGAAGAATTGAGATAGGCAAGAGATGACTTCTTTCCACTTGCTACGAGCAAAGTGGCTATGTTTTTGCACCCCTGGGCGAATCGAGACGTCTCGAGTGGCGAACTACGACGCTGTCATTTTTAAAGTTCAAAAGTGTTAAAGTGCCTCAATGCGTTCCCACAAAAAGCAAGGGTAAAACAGGTCCACCTAAACAGAGCCCCGCATGCTTGGGTAAGGCTAGCCATCATCTTGGGTCTACCGGTCCATGTTATAGTCCCATGTCCCAGTCTAGCTATGCAGCCATCGTCGCGGCAACCATTAGCTTAGTGGAGAGGAAAGGAAAGTGGATGAGGAAGGAGAGGTGTCTTAGCCAAGGAATATGGAATTTGGGAAAAGGACTATAGGATACTACTATCTCGGAATGAGTAGGAAGAGCCAGAAGTAGCTCGGGGACCCGGGGCTGCTTACCCGTATACTTAAGTCTATTTGCCGGACAGGCTAAAAGACTAAGTACTCGCTGACCTAACCAACATCTTATCTTTAAACTATCGCGAAATGTCAGTAGTCCGAATGCACTAGCATCACAGTAGTGACCAGTTAGATCCTTAGTTCCCAAAGTGGTCCAGGTGGATCCCCAGGGGTCCACGGGAGACTCGACGGGGGTCTACGTTGGCGTACGCAAATTTCCATAGTTAGATCTAATCTTCACATTTTTTGTCGAGTTTTGGGAATATGGTAGAAATGTAGCTGCAGGGATTCCACCGGAACCAGCTAAATTTTGAAAGTGGTCTATGAGAAAAAAAGTCTCCGTAGACCGTTGTTAGATTTGGTTGAAAGTACTTAAGGGATTCTTAATGATCGATTTGATCTAGAATATGCGACATTATTGATCTTCGGGATCAAACCGTTAACTATGTTAACAGTTTGNCCGTAGACCGTTGTTAGATTTGGTTGAAAGTACTTAAGGGATTCTTAACGATCGATTTGATCTAGAATATGCGACATTATTGATCTTCGGGATCAAACCGTTAACTATGTTAACAGTTTGTGATAAAGTTTGCCGTCATTTAGCGTTCAATGCTATTTTGAATAGAACGTGTACTGTATTCAATTTGTAGTTTCGCGCGCGAACTGATCCAGTCNGTGATAAAGTTTGCCGTCAGTTAACGTTCAATGCTATTTTGAATAGAACGTGTACTGTATTCAATTTGTAGTTTCGCGCGCGAACTGATCCAGTCCGCCGCTTACTTAATTGTGTTTACTTCTAATTTGCAGTAAGCTATAATTTAATAAAATTTAATTTAAATATAATCCGAATTATTTCGGTGCCTTAATAACTTAGCGGCCATCTTACGTTTCCAATAAAACTGTGTACATACATGTATATAATAATGAGCAGCATATTTTTGAAAGAAGAAGAGAAGAGAAAGGTAGTCAAAACTCCAAGAGGCTATAAAATGTAGTACATCGGCATTTTATTGTTCAATAGAAGAAAATGTGACATGACATAATTGCTAGAATGAGCAAAACTACTAAAAAATATTATAGATTAATTTGCGGGACTTATCGTAATTATCGCAGTCGATATTAAATTTAAAAACTTATCGTGGTAAGTCCCGCGACGTGATCTATTAATATGAGATTAAATTGCAAAAGTTTAAAAAGTAATAATAATTGAATGACGAATTTAGTTCGAAATTTTGGCGGCAACCCGATTGAAGGATCACTTTAAGTTTGATTTTAGTGTTTTATATTTATTTATGTTTGATATTTAATTANCCATTTTATTGTTCAATAGAAGAAAATGTGACATGACATAATTGCTAGAATGAGCAAAACTACTAAAAAATATTATAGATTAATTTGCGGGACTTATCGTAATTATCGCAGTCGATATTAAATTTAAAAACTTATCGTGGTAAGTCCCGCGACGTGATCTATTAATATGAGATTAAATTGCAAAAGTTTAAAAAGTAATAATAATTGAATGACGAATTTAGTTCGAAATTTTGGCGACAACCCGATTGAAGGATCACTTTAAGTTTGATTTTAGTGTTTTATATTTATTTATGTTTGATATTTAATTATGATGTTGTTTCGTGTATAAACCATCACAATCGTGTACAATGGTGCCGATTCTGTTATACAGAACTTAACTAAATTTGGTCCCTCTCTATCTTTTTCTAATGTCAAATGCCAAAACGAGATAGCAAACATTTATAGCGAGTACCGACCTACGTTTCCGTCAAACGGTTCAAAAAAATGTTTCGTTTTTGCGTATCTTTATTCCGCGTGTTTCGAAATCGCGCCTAAATCTTTTAATTTTGACGTTCCTAAAAGAAACTGACAGCACCAAAATTGTAGCTATCTCGTTTTGGCGTTTGACATTGTAAAAAGATAGGGAGGGACCAAACTTAGTTAAGTTCTGTTACAACAGAATCGGCACCAATATTGAAACATTGCAATAAAACTGTGACTAACATTGTAAAGTGAACGTATTTTTTCAAGACAATAAGTCTCCGAGAACTTTCGCCTAGTCAAGGTGGTAATCGTCGGACTGGCAAATAATCTCTCAAGAAGCAATAAAATGAAATGTAGTACTATAGTATTATATTAACTTATAAAAATTATAAAATTACATCAAATAAGGCTATGTAGGCTTAGCTATATTTTATCCCTTTGCCTTCCCTTTAAAAGTGTGACGTATTTAGTTCTCTGGGTATCCGCTTGGGGCGCTGTACTGTTTTTTTTTCATACAAATTTTATAAGTCAACGCTAAAGTTGTACGGGANGTAAGTCTCCGAGAACTTTCGCCTAGTCAAGGTGGTAATCGTCGGACTGGCAAATAATCTCTCAAGTAGCAATAAAATGAAATGTAGTACTATAGTATTATATTAACTTATAAAAATTATAAAATTACATCAAATAAGGCTATGTAGGCTTAGCTATATTTTATCCCTTTGCCTTCCCTTTAAAAGTGTGACGTATTTAGTTCTCTGGATATCCGCTTGGGGCGCTGTACTGTTTTTTTTTCATACAAATTTTATAAGTCAACGCTAAAGTTGTACGGGATTATACAGCCAAATCAGCCTGGGGCCGTTTTGAGTTTGTAGTAGTGTACGGTCAGCAGATAAATAAATAATATAATAATAATGATTTTTTTTGAACACTTTTCGCACACACATTGTTCTAGTTCCAAACTAGGATTCCCCGTATCTTGGGCACTAGACAACGATATACATACTTATATAGATATAAACAAATAGCTTTTTATATTTTTATAGGTACTTAATATTATATATATTAACAGGGCCGTTTTTATCCGGGGGTTCAAGGAGTGCGGTGCACTCGTGCGCAGTTTTAGGGGATGCAAGTCGACCGCCCCGTGAATTTCGATAGGTACCTGCTACAATGAGACAACGCGACTGACTTTCGCACCCCGGCGCCGAATATGCTTAAGACGGCCCTGCATATTAAACGTTATTTAATATGTATAACTAACTTCTTGGGCTACTTATAAGCGACTGGTGTGAAAGTGCGAGGCACGTGGTGGCTAGCGCAAACTGGTATATTCCGGATTGAGTCACCGCGTGTACAAACACTACTACAAATTCAAAAAATTCTTCAAGCTGCTTTATCTGTAGTTACGTAGAGAGAGAGAGAGAGAGAGAGAGAGAGAGAGAGAGAGAGAGA
>WUAW01000070.1:23204-39313 GCA_017165845.1 Thaumetopoea pityocampa | reverse complement strand
ATATAGATTTTAGTACCAAGTAGACAACTCCGTCAGGGTAACTTGTAATATAGATTTTAGTACCAAGTAGATAACTCCGTCAGGGTAACTTGTAATATAGATTTTAGTACCAAGTAGACAACTCCGTCAGGGTAACTTGTTGATTTATCACCAAGTCGGTCTATATTGTAAAATTTAATATTATTTAAATAGGTTGCCTAATCACTTTTCTATTAATTTTATGTCGGTGAACCTACTTAGAAAAGTTCTTTACGTTGTTAATATTATTTAATTACTCAGTATTACTATTTCTGTATGAGTCAAATATTATTCCAGTTGCTACTATTTACCGTTTTACTTTTAACCTGATTATTACACACTGCGTTGACGTCATAAGAAAGTAAAGCTGTTTACTGATAGTTTGAACTTTGTCTTGATTTTGCGCTAAAAACAGTGCACCAAGCGCAGCTGTTTGAATAAGGTGGCAATTGTTCATCATAGCAGTTACATACTTCCTGTCATTTGTCGGCATAACAACTCAGTACTCAATAAACATACATACATACACTCACGCCGGTATCCCATAAGTTTGCTACATACTACGATCCTGACACACCTTTCTCTCCTCATCCACATCCATACATCTATTCTTACAGTTTCGTAAAAAATAAAAAAAAGTAAAATAATAATAAAAATAAGTGTAAGAAGTTTAAATGAATAAATAAATTTGAAAGCCTATACCTCCGATAATAACAGTAATATATAATAAAGATGCTTGTTATGAATGTGGACCTATTATATATTGTATGTTTAAGGAGCTGCTTAAAACTGATCGTGAAAGTGGCTACGGCTAAGCAAAGTGCCTATTTAATGTTAAATAGGGAATTATAGTATGTATGACTCTTTGTAAATTGTATGTAAATATGTGGACACCTGCTGAATATGTTTGTGTACGAGTTAGTCCGTAAGGCGTGTTTGAGAATGCTCAATAAGGCGCATTTGACTGCGTAAACCCATTAATATGGGCGTCCACTGTAATGGGCTGAGGTGTTATGTAAATTGGTGAGGGATAAACGTGTGGCAATCCAAGAGAATTGCCTTTGAGTCGATCTGGTCCGCCTTCTGTTCCTTATGTTGTGACAATATTAATTCTAAATTGGGAATCAACATATTGTATGTCACAAACACGAATATTTTTCTGGTTTCAATCCGGAATTATCTGACTTCATGTTGAAACGATCAGTAACACTTAAATTTCAAAAGTTGTCCTAAATAAAAAATAGCCATAATATATCTTATACACATATATACATACAATCACGCCATTTCTTTGGATCTCTGGCGGGGAATCGAATCTCGGTCTTCCGCGTGACCGGCGGGGATACTAACCACTATACTACCGAATAATTGGCGTAGGCAGAGACCACTTATTTCCACTTGCTACGAGCAAAGTGGCTTCTGCAGCCCAATTTTCGCCCCCGTAGAAAACGAAAAGTATCGGGTGGCGATCTACGACGTCGCCATTTTTATAAGGTTCAAAAGTGTTAAAGTTCCCACGAAAAGCAAGGGTAAAACGGTTCTACCAAAATAGAGCCCCGCATGTTTGGGTAAGATTAGGTCTAGCCATGCAGCCATCGGCGCGGCAGATACTAGCTTAATGGAGAGGAAAGGAAAGAGGGTGAGGTAGGAAAGGTGTATTGAGCAAGGAGGAGCTGGAATTGCTTGTTCGTATACTTAAGTATATTTGCCGGACAAGTTAAAAGACTAAGTACTCCTTGACCTATAGCTTATATAAAAGCTTACATTAGGTCGACCTGCAAATAGTTTAGTACTAACTAAACCATTTTCTAAATCCAGATTTCACTCATTTTTATGGTCGTATCTATTTAAAACTATTATAACAGTATGATACCATTGTGCTGGTCTGATTATGGATCTGGAAGGTGGACAATTATTTAATAGTTACGTAAACCTACTATATTTGGGTTTACATTAGAATTTTCTTAACTAGTCTAATCCATTATAGTGACTTGCTTGCTTGATCTCTTTTCTTTTTGGAAGCTTAAAGAGTTGTTGCATTGCATGAGTTTTACTAAGTCCTCCTTGTTGCTTTGTCTAACAAAATGATTTAATTTTCAAAAGTTCTTAAAGTTCCTCAGTTCAATAATATTTTCTTCATTTTAACAATAAAATGCCGGTGTATGTCATTTTATTGCATTTTGGGAGTTTTGATGTTAATTCAAAGATCACTTAAGCACGTTGCTTAAGTGCACGTTTCTGCAAGCTTATTGCCTTGAAAATATACGGTCACTTCGTAATGTTAGTCACCGTTTCATTCCAATGTTTCAATATTATTCACAATTGTTGACGATTGATAAACAAAACAACACCACATTTACATACCAAACATCACAATAAACTAAAATAAAACAAAACTTAAGGGCTCGCTTCCCTCGTGTTGCTGACAAAAATGCCTGTATCTTTTTAGTAAATTAACGAAAAGGTCAGGCTTCTTTTCTACGAGTATTTCGGTCATACTGAGGTATCATAACAGCTGGTATATATTATATATTAATGTATTATATTCAAGGATAGAATATTCATATATAATCGATTCTTGATATGTTCCAATATAGTACAGATATTTGCTACTTTATCATCTATGTGTTATCCGTAGCTTCTAATTTGTGAAGATTCCCGTGCACAATTTTCTCCTAGAGTTATTTTTGAAATTTATGGATATCAAGTAAATTTTAATTAATTCTGTGGGCAACTGTTCCCCCATTTTCGTAGCTTTGATGATTAAAATCGAAATCAAAACACACAATATAAGTCCACAGCTGGCCTATCTAATAGAGAGTTAATTGCCGCCGCACGAGACTTGCTTTTAATGTGCTTATACATAACTACCAGCTTATACATACGAACATTAAAAATTATACTCACTCTCATACTTGTTTACAATAAGCAAATTACGAGTATGATTAATAAAATTTTCGACATAATGCGCAGAAAATTTTAGGGCCAATTTTATAGTTTGAGGCTCGTTTATTTGTGTTCCATAAAGTTTTGGTTTAGTTTACAATGGAAAATGATTCAGCGAATAAAACTGACAAAGGTTGTTTTTTGCTCCGCAATTAGTGAAGGATTGGTGAAAATAAGGTTTTAATTGGTTGTAACTATTATTAAGATTGTGAGATATATTTTTATAAGTGGGTTGGCACTCATGCGATTAGTGTTAAGAAATATCTTTCCACAAGTATAAAAGGCTCGACTACTTCAGTATTACAAATCGTCATCATCATCGTCAGCATCATCGTCAGCCCGTGGATATCCACTGCTGGACAGAAACCTCCTTCTTAAAGAGAAGCATTGCACATTGCTATTATTGTTATTATCATTGTCTGCTGTTATTTCAGGATGTGACTGTAAAACGGTTTCAGACGACCGATCACCGTTAACCAGAAAATCCTCATCTACGATTGATTAAGTCTATCAGGGAGGGACCCACTATTTTACGTATTTCTCGAAGCATGCAGAAGCATGGACATGTTAATGTGTTCCGATGGAGATCGAAGCCCATACCTTTGGGTTCAAGAAGATATCCAAGCCTCTTATAAATTTTCAATAATAATATTGCTTAAACCAATTCTTACCATATTATAAATACAATCATTGTCCGTAGGAGTATTACTTTGAGATTCAACAACGTTAGGATCTCTATGGTGTTTGTCAAGCATGGAAATTGTTGCAAAACCCGTATTATTATTAGCCTCTCTTGGAAGCTTATATTTAGCAGTGGTCATTTGTTACAATACTTTCAACCCACATCATTTGGTTCCATTCATATGTTCGTCGTGCTATTTAAATGGAACGCTAAACAACAACACGGCGAAGTAAAGCACAGAAAAGGCAAAGAAAATTAATTGGAACACCGAAGGATTTAGCGTTAAGATATATCAGCGATGAAAATAAGTCAAAATATGTGGATGTGAAAAAGATGTCGATTTGCAAATATATATCCACTCAAAAACATAAAAGTGAAAAATAAGAACAAGCTCTGTCCCAAAAAAGGGTTGGCCATTGCAAGTTGTGAGATTCTAAAAATAGAAATAATTGCCATGAAATCGACATAACTCCACAACATCCAATTTTGTCTGAAATGACTGATTTGAGTTTCAATTTTCTATTAATTAATCAATCCACTTATTTATTGATTAATTAATAGAAAATTGAAACTCAAATCAGTCATTTCAGACAAAATTGGAAGTTGTGAGATTCAGAATACACTGTCAAGTTTTCTGGGCATAATAAAAAGTGTAGTTGTTGACATAAACTAACATTTAAAAAATTTGTTGTAAATCCTTAAAATTCTTTTGTTTGTTATCTTTTTTCTTGTTTTTTACTTGGAAAGGGTTTCCTTCATTTGCTGATCGCGCAAAAGTAAAACGTCATAGGATAAAAAGTAATAGTGGAGGTATGTTACAACAAAATGTTTCATGTAACATATACACAACGCGTGTTCAGGCCGAGACTTAATCTGGCGCAATGTTGTGCGCATTGTTGTGTGCCGTTGTCTCATGTGTATCAATCAAAAGCATGAACTTATAACAATACCATGGGGTTACCACCAGGGAGCATTGGTGGTATAGTGGTTTTAGATACGGTTTACGATCGAGGGCTCGTGGGTTCGATCCCGGTCCCGTACCACTGACTTATTATTTGTAATTCATGTACCGTCTACATTGTAGATACTAATCTACTTAACGGAGAAGGAAAACTTCGTGAGGAAACCTCCATGCTCATATGTGTATGTGAAGTCTACCAACCCGCGCTAGGCTAGCGGGGTAGAATACGGCTTAATCCTGATCAGGGGAGGTCCGTGCCTCTGTCGTGGGGACGATATGGACTGGGGATGATAACAATACCTATACCCACCTACGAATATAGCTAAAAATAATAATAAATATTATGTACATATGTAGAATAATAGTACATATATATGCAATAAAACAGTCGTTATCTGTATACCGAGCCTATAATCTCGTGAAGTAACTTCATGTTGGTACAAGTACTTGTAATGATATTGACTAGGTTTTTTTATCGGACGCTTCCATCTCCAGTCACTCGCCGATGCGATTATCGTACTACAAGAAAAAAGTTTTTAACTTATCGTCGCTGTCAGTAACACTAATCTTACATCTCGAAGAATGCCCGTATAGTGACGTTTCGAAATCGTCACTGCGACGAATTATCGGCCGTTAATGTACCGTCGTAACTTTTATTGGTTTACAACCGAACCACTTAGGACGAAGGCTCAAATTACTTTAAAAGTCATCCTATTATGGCGCTGTTCTGTTATCTAATGCCGTTGCTACTTCTTTATTTTCATCAAATTAATTTTATGATATTGATATAATTGTGATTCTTCTTTTTACGTTTTATAGATTTCTGTTACGGGGTAATAAAACTTAAATGTCATATCGTCGAAATTTTAAAACCAATTGTTTGTTGAAATATTACATACCTTAACTTTTCTAAAAAGTAAAATAAATACAACTACAGTCACACTAATTAATCCTAAAGAAATACTTTAGTACTCATTGTGCAAAGGTGATATTATCCGTTACTCTCTTGTTATCTCGCCACGATTTAATAACACGCGGATTTGTTTCAAAGGCCTTACTAACTAGTGATTCTTCGCTGGTGACGTTACACGGATGCGAGGTATGACGACAAATGGACATCACGTGACGAACGGGAGGTAGGCGAATTTTTTGCCGTAGCTCAGTTTGTTAGTCACATGTACATTGCACAGCATCGAACCCGCCTCACGCCCCTGCAACTTCATGAACGAAGACTCACTTATTTACCTATTATAGCTATTATCATCTATGATTATTGTGTTGTAGCTCTAGTGGCTTCGAGGGTGGTAATGCAAACTTAGGATCCAGATGGCTCGGGCTCTAATTCCAGTACCGTATAACTGTTTTTCTTTTTTTTTAATTCTTGTAAGGTTGATCAGTAGAGAACAAAAACTTTGTGATAACACCTGCTAGCTTCATGCCCAGTAAGGGTGTGTGAAATCTACTCATCCGCAGTGAACTAGCGTGATCGACGCTGGCATCATCATTTTGATGAGGGTACTTACGTTCAGTAATGATGCTAAATATGTATTGTTTCCGACATTCATCTCATTAACAATTAAAATCCATTTCAAAGTTAGACATTTAACAAAACGTCATAATTTTTTGTTTGCCAACAACATCGGCCGCTCCACATATCATTGTAGCGATGCATACCAGTGAGAGTAATAATTTGTTACCGATACCACCGGACCGACCAAATGACCGGAATTACCGTTACCAGATTCAGTTGATGATCAGATAGAAATCTATTAATAACATTCGGCCTGTGCCGACGGAGTACAGACAGATCTGTAAATGATGAGTTTCATTTCAGATAAGATCATAAGGCGATATCTTTTTATGATTGATGGAGCGACGTTCGATATTCTATGGAATTCTATTAAGTACCCCACTATTGTTTCCTAACCTATTATAGTCACATTAGCATAGTTTGTTGATACGAGAGCGGTAACGCTTATCTGTAACACGTTGTAAGTTACATAATGGTTTCCACTCGAGTTGAGCGTGAACCGTTCTAATTAATTTCTAATTATATACTGTTTCAGGTACTGTTCACGTAACTGTTGGATACAGTTATGTATTTTTTTAATTGAGTATTTTTTCTTTGTGAATTGCCACAACTCGACACGTCGCTTTTTGGAACTTTTTATTTTAAACGAGCAATTATTGTATATTTCATTACCATCCTCAGTCTATATCTATATTCATCTCCACTTCAAGGACACGGACCTGTTCTCATCAGGGGGACTTTGTATATTTACTATCAAATTAATTACTTTTTAAGTTTATCTTGATAGTTTATATACGAGGGGTGATCCAAATGTAATGATATTTGGTTATTTCTAGTTCTCCTAGGAATCCAAAAACTACTTTCTTTGCTCGCTTATATACCTACTACTTCACTATAAAAATAATATAAATAGGACACAGTTTCCGGGAGATACATTCATTTGAATACGAACTGTCAAAAAGAAAACATCAAAATGGAGATAAAAAATGTTTGAAAAAAATGTCTACCAAAGATATACACAGTAACTTTGTAGAAACATTAGGAGACTGCTCCTTTATATTCAACAATTGCACGCTGGGCCAAGGAGTTTAAACTGGGCAGAATATCCACTGAAGATGAATATCGCGAAGGACGCACATCCACGTCTCTAACCGAAGATAACGCGAAAAAAGTGAAAGATATTGTGTTGGTAGATCAAAGAGTGACCACCAGGTATGTAGTTAAGGTCACAGGGATCTCATATGGTAGTATTCAAAAAATCATTGCCAACGAATTGCATATGACAAAAGTCTCTGCGCGTTAGGTACCGAGAATGTTAACTGACGAGCAAAAGAGAAAACGAATCGACATTTTGAGGCTGAATCTTGAAAAGTTTCAAGCTGATAGGAAAAACTTTTTGTCACGTTTTGTGACCATGAATGAGACCTGGATCCACCATTTCGATCCCGAGACCAAACAACAATCCATGACTTGGAAACGAGCTTCTTCACCGACACCAAAGAAATTCAAAGTTTCAAGTTCTGCGGGCTAAGTTATGTCCGTTTTTTGGGACGCTGAAGGAATTGTTATGGTGGAATACTTGGAAAAGGGAGCCACTATCACGGGCTATTACTACGTGGACCAAAGATTAAGGAATTAAGGAGATTGCGGCAGGATATTAATGAAAAAAGATGCGGCAAGCTGCGAGCTGGGGTGCTGTTTAACCAAGATAACCCACTGTCACATAAAGCTGCAGTTGTGATGGCTGCTATTCAAAAATCAGGATTTGAACTGCTTGAACACTCTCCCTATTCGCCAGATCTGGCTTCCAGTGACTTCTACCTCTTTCCTCGGCTCAAGAAACACCTCCGAGGCAAGAAATTTGAAGACAATGGCGAAGTAATGGCCGCTGTTGAGGTGTTTTGGGAAGATCAAGAGAAAGATTTTTTCTAAGGGAATTTTAGGTTTAGAAAGTAGATGGACTAAATGTATTGACTTGTTAGGAGACTATGTAGAAAAATAAAAACAAATATGCATAAACATTGTGTTTTATATTGATTATCATTACTTTTGGATCACCCCTCGTAGTGCCAGGAAATGCAAAAAATAATGATTTCACAAAAGTTAATATATATATTATAAAAATTTACCATAGAATATGAAGGCTGAAATATTCACATTGTCGTCACGTTAGTGTCATGTGGTGACGTAAGTAATGTGGTTAAGTTGCTAACGTAAAATATTAGGTACTCAAAAACAGATGATTGTTTCACTGTCAACGACCCTACTTTCTGTGTCAATTGGTCCCAGGTTCCCGGGATACCTGATAGGGACAAATTTTGTGTGATGTGTTTATGTTTGTACCCGAGTCATGTATGTTTATCTATATATGTATTAGTAATAATCTATATAAATACCTAATTATATTGCTATCCAGTACCTGAGACACAGTGAATTCTAATTGGGGCCAGACTAGTGTGTGTGAATAAATGTCCAAAATATTATTAGGTATAATTTGTAGCATAATCGTTTGCTTCAATCCTAACATAAAAAAATCGGTTACAGTTTAATAAAATAAATTTACATAAAATAAAAAAAAATGGCTACAAAATTGAATAATAATTTCGAGATCAGTAATTACATGTTAAACGGAAATGTAATTTAAATGCTGACACATTTACGAAGACAAAAGCTATCAAGACATACTTACGTACGTTAATAATGCATTCACTTACCACGTACTAGAGAAAATAAACAATACCAATTCTAATCATGTAAGAGATCCATTTGATCGCGCCAACTCATCACATGGGTACGTACCGAGCTTTGTTGTTAACATGCTTCAAAGAAAACAAATGAATTTAAATCACCAGGCAACGCTGAGGTGGAAATGTGGAGGCGTTGCTACGAACAAAAGTTAGAGATATTTGAAGTGTATTCATGTATTGCCATCTCTGTCATTCGTGTATTGAGAATGGACAGTAAAAGAGAAAGGAACGGTGAAAAGGGTTCACGAAAGTGGGTTCATATAGTTGTTGGTAATTTTTGCTAATATTTTAGTCCAAAGTGTCCAAAGTGTAGTGTAAGTTTAGTAAGATAAATTTTATTTCTGTAAATTTTATTCACGACATTTATTTTTTTATCATAATGATTATAAACTTTTTTAAGTTTCCACAATGTAAAAATCGGTTCCCAAAACAAAAAAAAAAATAACAATAATAATATATATTTTTGCATATTGTTCCAATTAAAACAATCCACGAAATTGATAATTTTACGTTCTCAATCAAAATACCCGCCATATAACACTAACTAAGCTGTAAGCAATGTCCTACAGCAATCTAAATAATTATAGTTCGAAACTGTTCATTAATTAGAAACACCGTATCGAATTGAAACCTTCCGCTAACGACCGTAATGGTCCAAATTGCTTACACGCGTCATAGCTTGTACCTTTAACGAATAAAAAGTTTTCGAATAAAAAAAAAAGGAAATAATACGTAGAATATGTTAGTAGGACCACACACCAGCGGGACGATGTCTCTTGTTAACCTAATGATATGCACATTTATTTAAAATTTAATGTAACACGATTTATACATGGGCGTTGATTCAATAAAGCTTGTTGGTTTTCTCATTCGCTTTTAATTCATGAGGTAAACTTGAAGCATGAACAATTACGAAACTTTTTCGCTTGAAAACAATAATCACGTTGATACGATTTTTTATACTGTAGACGTCGGTCACTGCACACAAAATGCGGCCTTATGGTGGTCATGCTTCAAGTTTTTTGATAGTAGTTTGAATTTTTTTATCTTACGGATAGTTGACATACATTTTTTTTTCACAAAATGTTGCTAGGATTCAACACATGCTGTAAAATAATTTTAAAATGCTTCACTTGTATAGGTATGTAATTGAATCTTTCAATTCAGGTTTCACCAAATTTCAGATTTTGATATTTTGAGTATTTGCACACAAGAATAAAAAAAAATATTTGTTAAATAAAATCAAAAAGAAAAACACGCTTTTATAGAATAAAAATAAATAATTTCTTAGAATTTACAGATTTTATTCAAAACCGATAGGATGTTACTCAGTATAACTTGAAGCGTCTTTATATTTACTGAGTTGTAGGACGCTTGAATAAAATCTGAATAAAATCTTTATATACTAGGATTATTTTTTTTTACTCTGTAGTTCTTATTTCTATAAAATCTATTTTTACTTTTAACTACGAACTTTTCCGTGTTCATGTTTCGTTACTTGAAGTCAGTTTCTTATTTCGCTTTTCGTGACTACGAGTAGGTATATAGTATTTCTGAATACGGCAATGAACCGATGGTTTTATGTAATGTAATGGTTAAGTTTTTGATAAAAGAGAAAAAGAAAATAACATTGATCTTCCCTTAAACGTTAACTTGACTTATTTCGACTAGTTCATGGCTCTATGTTGTTTTCTTTTTTATTGTGGGGATATAGCTGGGACTAGGGCAGGTTCTGATGATCAATTGATGTTTGGCTTCATTCTTTTTTTAAACTAGTCGCAATGGCTGCCGCATTCCGCTACACCGAGGACATGAATACGACATCGATCTCCCACCTATTAAAACCATTCGGTATCTTTCTACTGTCTAGATAACCAACCACAGGAGTCGTATTAACACACCAATACTGTGATTTGGGTTGGTTTTGACTTCATCCTGTGACGAATAGTGACGTCACTACCAGTGATCATCAGCAGTGCTATTCAAATTCATTACAAACGCGATAACGGAGACATAATTAGTTGGTCATTGTGAAATAATTCGAAATTGTAAATATCTTAGTCGAGATAATTTTGACAAATCTAACGATCGTCTCGATGCGGTGACGAAAGAAAATGTATAAATATATTGTTATTTTAACATCGAATCTTCGTAGCGAAGCGTAATTCAACTCATTTGTATATAAATAAATACGTACCGACTACTTGCGGCCCTTCGGCGCTCGCTATTCGGAGTTAAAAATTTCATTTGACTCTGGCACTTGGCCAGCGATAAGAATCTTGTTTAACTTGTTTATACTGTCGAGTCTATTATGCCTTCTTAACATAAGTGCACGTACTTAGCGTTATTATGTTGACTTGCCGACTTGCGGCTCGGCAGGAGCTTGCGTTTCGGTTCTTTGCGGTGTTTGATGATAAACAGCTGTGTATGTTATTGTATTTGCTAGAAGGGCAATAAAATTAAAAAAAAAAAGTTTGAAATAGAATTGTGTGGATTGCGTGGAATATTATAAATACTTGAGCTCTTATACCAGTCAGATCAGATCAGGCTATATCATCAGTTCTACTTGAATAATTTTGATGAAAAATCCTGCAGTATTTATGTTAGAATAGTACTTTTAACACTGCAATAGTCTGATCAAAATCTACTTGCTGGTTTGTGTGTGAAACTCGAAGAAACACACAAACAGAAGCTAGGAAAATAAAGATGGTTTCCTTTTCACAAGCCCTTAATTAATCTATCTGAGTTAAGAGTTTTTGAAATTTCTTTAATGTACAAAAAATGAAGTTTTAGTTTAATAATTCATATAATTAAATATTAAGTTGTCATACGGATAAGAGGCTTATGTTTTGATACTTTTAGAAATACCATAGTAAAGAATATTATATTAAATATTTTATTTTGGAAAATAGAGTACATTCAATTATGTTTAGGATCATATTAACGTATGTTGTTTTTTAATTATTGTGACGGTTAAGTTAATAAAGCAAACACGTACCCGCTACGGCTTATCCCTTGTATAATGGTCCCACACGCTCCACATACAAGTTAAACAATAATAATTTTCTACAGGCCTGCGTGCGTGTACCGTGATGCCGTCCATGGGTTGAAAGGGGCGCGGACGACTTTGGCTACTAAATTTGCATATGGGCCATACGAAACTAAACTGCACCCGATAAAAGCGTCCTAAATGATTATAAACTTCATACTTTATATATTAAGTTCATTATGGTTTATCATAAATTAACTATGTGAACGCCATCTGTGACTAGTTGACTTTTAACCTTTGATCTAGCTATAAAATGATATTTCATAATTTTGCTGACACAAAATAATACAAAAGAAATTTCTTTTACTGTAAGGAAAAAAGTTACGCACAAAATAAATTTTGACATGTCAATTTTATTAATTTATATCATAGAATTATTTGCAAATAAAGAGATTGAGACTCCCTTTTCGAAGCGAAATATCTATACCTAGAAAACTAATAAAAATGGACAATAATTCCTTGTTATACCGCATGATGGATGGCTCAGGGAGCCAGGTAGACGTGATTCCCCATTGAAATGAGATGAAAAAATAACGCCCAAACATAAACACTTTTATTATTTGATACACAATGGCCGCCCAAAATTGCCGCGCCGAATGCCAATCCGTTACGGTAGTTTAACATCGTTAATCGTTATTTTTTAGTCTACACCCGCCATGCTATTAACAAATTCATATCATTAATAAACACTGGAGCGAAAGGGAATATGGCCGAGAGAGGCGCGCTCGAATTACATCCAACGGTACAGCTCGCATTTATAATGCTTTATTCAGATCATGCCGCTATTGCAACATCAATGATATGAGCATTTTAATTGATACGCTGCCTTTTATTACTGCAGTGATTAACTATCGGTCTTTGCCTTGCTTTGGTTACGTTGCCATCTTTGCGTCTTTAATTTTTAAAAATAACCATTGTTAATGTTAACTGAGTGGTTAAAAGTGCTGGCGGCAATTCCAGAGATACGTCACTTGAAGTTTTATTTTAGTGTTTTATATTAATTTATTGTGATTTTTGATATGTAAATGTGATGTTGTGTACCAATCGTCAATCAAAATAATCATGAACAATATTAAAATTACATTACAACAGTAGAATTTATTCTACTGTTGTAATGTAATTTTAATATTGTTCATGATATATATTCATGATATATTAGTCACAGTTTTAACTGTGACTTCATTACAGTGACCGTATTTTTTCAAGACCTGTGGAAATTTTCTTTTAGTCCACATGATAATCGACAGATTGATGTCAAAACTCCTGAGCACCAATAAAATGAGACTGTGAAAATTACATATGTACTACGTTATGGCTATATGAGCTTAGATACCTTTGCCTTCTCTTTAAAAGGGAAAACTTAAAATATGAGTGATAACATACATTCACAGACAAGGAATTCAAAATATTAAAAAACGGAATTCCAATGATTTCACAAGTATGAATATGTTTTTTTATCATTGCACCTATAATGTTATCGCAGCACTACCCATAGGTAGACTGGTAGAAAATTTAAAGAACTTGATTCAATGATTCCAAATTGATACTTCGAGTTTTTCTAATTGTATATTCAAAGATGCAGTTTGCTAGAGTTTTATATTTGTAGCGACCTTTAAACTTGAAAACGACTGCTGTGTATTGGATAATCGATTTTATAGAGCACTATTTAAATATTTGCCAAATTAATAATAGCCCGAGCGGGTGTAGCGGCGTGCGCTAACCACGAAACCACTCGTGGCTCATCCGCAGCATCGCTTCCTTTATAATGGAGCATATAACAATGGACAACGCTAATTTATTTCGACATCGAGTATCGGGGAGGGTACGGACCCAATACAGAAAAATTAAGTAATTCATTTGAGTTGAAAGGGTAGACTGTGTCTGACGTAGGAAAAAAGACTCAGTATAAAGCCATCAGTCCGAATGGGTGCGCGCCACTGCGTCCCTATTCCCTACAGGCGATCGTCGGGCGTTCACTCGCCCGTCTAAAGCATTCTTATTCCGATGTTTAGATAAACATTAATAAGTTCCTAAGCTATTCTATACTAGATATGTGTATTTAAAATAGCGGATGGCAAGTTAAATTGTTTCCGGTAAACGAGCTGTGCACCACATGAGAAAGTCATGTGAAAGAATGTAAAATTGATTATGCGTTTTGTTAAGATATGAATCAAATTAGTACGTGTATGTATAATATGGTGTTTGTATAATTTGGTGTTTATATAATTTGGTAACTCGTGACAGCCTAGTGTTATGACCAAGCGTGAGCGAGATTTCGAGTTCGAATCCAAGGCTCTGACCATTAACTTATAGTGAGATGGTGACGATGACCCATGATGACGTTGATGATCACGTCGGGGTCACCAGTTATGGTGACATGTTTATAACCCATGATGACGTTGATGATTATGCCACTAGCTATAGGATCGAGGTGTGACAGGAGTGGCAGTATCGGAAAAGGGAAGATCTTCCAACTAGACGGGTGTTATGTCTGGCGGAGCCTGTCACTGCCCCAACAGTTGATGTTGGGACGTTGTATATACGCCTATCAAACTGTATTCTCGTGATTCAGACTTCTAATGTCGCCTCTTAAGAGTTGCACCATCTGTTCAGAATGCTTGGTACTGTGTAGTGAAGTAGGTCGCCACAAACGTATCGAAATCATGTACGTAATAATAATTTAATAATTAATTATCACTAGTTTGAAACGGTGAAGGAAAATATCGTGAGGAAATCTACATGCCTGAGAGATTTTCTCGACGGTGTAGGTATAAAGTCTGTCAACCCGCACTAGGTCAGTGTGCTGGACTATAGTCTAAATCCTCTCATTTTAAAAAGAGATCTGTGCCGTGCAGGGGGAAATTAGATGTTGATAAAAGTAATTTATAGACTTAGGAAAACATCAATAGCACAGTGTCATGAGAATTTAACGCGCGTTTAGAAATGAACGTATCATAATGTGAATTCCCAGGAATACGATTCGAAAGGCCGCACAAGTGTTGAGCAAGCATCGCGCCAGATACGATGGCTAATGAAGATATGCAAGTACACTCGACCGTGTAAACAAGTCAGCCCGGAGGCGCTTTTTCTGTTTGCCCCCACAGGATTAGTAATTTAAAAGTCAATGCGGACACTCGAAAGGGTCAATCGCATCGCTTGGCCAGTGTATTGAAAACAGATACCCTTTTCTGTATTCCGGTGGTAACCCATGAAAGTTATAAGGGCTGAGTTGTTGAACTATGTAATTGACTTGGTTCTGCGGTCGCAAGCATTGTTCTACGGAGGGCGAATAATCGAAAACGCCTCTGGTTAGCTCCAAATGATAGGAGAGAAACAATGCGAGGCTGATATGTGGATTTGCCAGACAGTCCCTTGTTTGATTTGCAAAGAGCTATTTGTTCGAAGACTACGGCTGGAGCAGGAAATTGGAATCCGGTTTCGGGTAAGCTAACACTTGTCCAATTACTTCCTGTTCAACACTTAGCGGCTTAAATTGTAACACTTGTTTTATGGTTTAAAATTTGTTTATACGTAAACTTGTTTGATACAGCAATTTCGTTGCGACCAATAGTTCTGAGGAAAACTAATAACTTACATCTAAAACAAAAGGAAAGCGGACACACGGCTGTAAAATGGAGACAGACGTTTAGTTAAATAACGGATAGTGATCTATTTAAGTCTGCGGCGTTCGGGCGTCTTGATTTTTATTTTCTTGCACAAAACATGTCGGCTGTCGCTACGCATTATGTCGGAGCGCCACACGCAACATTCTACAGTTTTATTTCGGGTGAATGTGGACGTTTCCAATGATTGACTTATCCGGGGTAACTTGAGAGGCTCTCTCAACGCGCTTGCCTGGCCGGCGTGGTACATGCGGCAACCGGCTCCACTGTAGGTAACATTATCTCATTCCTCCTATGACAAATAACTCAAGATGTGACAGGTATCTTGAACTGAAATACCGCGTAAAGAAAATCTTGTGAAATACTGATCAACGATTCAATAGTCCAGTTAGGAATTGATGAATAGCATGAAATTTGGTAAGAATATAGGTAGGTCTAATTTCAAATATACGTTTGACGTAGTAAATAAATATTGGATATAAACATTTGACGGGCCTCGTGGCGTGTCGGTAGTGATGCCGACTGCCATTCACGAGGTCGCGGGTTCGATCC
>WUAW01000070.1:435-11209 GCA_017165845.1 Thaumetopoea pityocampa | reverse complement strand
GTTTTAAAACTTATCCTCCTCCTTTAATTATTAAAACTGACCTCCAAGACGACAATCAACTTAGTTTAATATTTCACTACAATTCTTCACGAAATAGAGAAAGAACTTCCACTACCAATATCTTTACTTAACAAACGTCAAGATCTAGGGAATTAATATTTAAAAAGATAAACCATTTTATTTTATTAAAAGCCGATCTGTTTCGGCAAGTATACGATATTTTGTTACTCCTATAATTTCACAATAAACATTTCATATAATAAACATTAAAGACTGAAAGACTATTATATATACTGTAAATAGTTTCACGGTATCTCATAATGATTTACGATCGTTAAGTTAAATCGTCTATGCGCCCTATACTTCGCGTAGTAGAGAATTGGCCCCCGCCTCCCGCACTCGTCGACTTGCGAGTCGCGACCCTTCGTCCCGAATAAATCATACGATAATTGAATCATATGCTGCGTGTCAAAAGTAATTAACAGTCGCTGCGATACGCATCTCGGGCCACATGTGCTTTTTTAATAACGTCGCCGCTCAGTTTCCTCTCGCACGACTCATGCCTCAGATAACATCAACATAGAATTTCTTTATGAAAATGATTACCCACCATTCATTGCGCCGAGATGACTCTATATTAAGGTCATTGTGGGAATAAATTGATCCATACGACCCTACGCTTCTAATGCGAAAGCAATTTTAAAAATGGAATGTAATTTAATTTTTCCACTTATGTGAGGGTACAGTTACTCAATTGGATTGGCATTGTTAGTTACGTAGGTACTAAATATTAAAAAATATCTTGTACTAGAACCAAATATCACACAGGAAGATTATTAAGTACTTAACATTATTTTTTTTTTATAATATTATGATTATTAAGTACTTAGCATTATTTTTTTTTTATAATATTATGATTATTAAGTACTTAGCATTATTTTTTTTATAATATTATGATTATTAAATACTTAGCATTATTTTTTTTATAATATTATGATTATTAAGTACTTAGCATTATTTTTTTTATAATATTATGATTATTAAGTACTTAACATTATTTTTTTTTATAATATTATGATTATTAAGTACTTAGCATTATTTTTTTTTATAATATTATGATTATTAAGTACTTAGCATTATTTTTTTATATTTTTATATTTGTGGCGTCCGTATAATAATAGCGTCACTCCATCTCTTTCCGTGTACCCTGTGCGAACCAGCTGAGGGGTGTACCAGGATAGCAGCGTTATCCTGTAATTCAATCAAAAATCAACTGCGGTCTCAAATCACTCAATCTCAATCAAATCAAACCAATACGTATGCCAAGCGGGAAAATTATGGTAAATCCCTCTTTTTTAAAGACGGACAGATGTCCAGCAGTGGAATTTTACGGGCTGATGATATAGATGATTATTTTGTTTTTAATTTAATAATAGAATAAGGCTGTTGCTCATTGTCCCAGTACATCTCTCCCCACAGCATTCTTAGAAACAAATGGAGTGTCGCTATTATTATGCCGGTACCAAACAGCAAGAAGATTCGTTACTCTGCACTAGCCTTCATCGGTATATTTTCGGGGTTCCAATATTACTTCTGGACTACTACAGAGTCTCCATATGACTTGTTCTTTCAAGCACTCTTCGAGGAGAACTATAAGCTTGCTCGTCAGATAGCCTTCTTTTTCAATAACCTCATAAAATTAATTTTATCTGAGTATAATAATTATGCGTCTTCAACAGACATAAAAAGCGTCTGTAAGCTTTAACCTTTTAATTTGAATACTTTCGTACTCGCGAGTACTGTAAGTCTAAAGTGCGAATTTATCCTTTATACTTAAACTCGTTACATTAACATTGTATCTTTCGTGAAATTCGGCCAGCGGCGAAGATTGACAGCGATTGGCCCAGCGAAGCGCCCAAACGACTGAAGCGATGGCCTATAAAAATGTTTCGCAGCCGTACACCAATTACCTTAATGTAACTACCATCGACATAACCTTTTTAGTGTATCGCTCTCACACTCATACCGTGGAACGTTTGCTCCTAATTAAATTAACAGTAAATACGAAATGAACACACTGAACATCATTACGTTGTGTATTTTATAAAAATGAGTAGTAGACAGGAAAAAAAAATATGTATCGCTTAGAAAAAACCTACTCCTGAGACTCCGTCGTAGCCCTTGCTAAGGATGAAATATTAGAAGCGTCGAGCTCCCGTCGTGTAATGAGGCCCACAGGAATACGAAGCAATATCTTAACACCAACCTTGGCCCACCGAGACAAATACACGACATTCGCGCGGATACTGTAAATAATTTATAACGGCCCCGTTGCACGATGTTACTAGTGATTCGATGACAAGATGAGACCGAACTAGAGGTGTTCTTGACAAAATAATACAATACGTGGTATGAGTACTGATGGCAGGTTAACCGGGTTTTGTCACCTCGCTACGGAGACACATCAAAGCTATTTACGAATTAGGCAACTAATAATTCTAGTTAAACAAATTTATGCGTCAATTGACAAACACGCGTATGATTTATGCATTATCTAACTTGATGCTTAAGTATGAAAACAACTGTTATATAGATCAAAGGTGTCGAACGGTTATAATTAACATCAAAGAACAATAACCGATGATAGCTCGCGACAACGCATAAAATAAACACGTTTACGAGTCGCACGCATTAATTTATTTTGTCGTGAAAACAATCGCAGTCCTGCCCCGTGTCTCGAGAACGTTGTGACTGAATGTTGTATATGAGAGTGCTCATAAAACGATCGTAAACTCTATGGGGAGTGACGATCGTGCTTTTTGAGCGTTCTGGCTTCAGACAATTTGATTTGTGTTGAACAGCTGTCTTAAAGCGTTAATAACTTAATTCGTCAGAGTCGGTAGGACGGGAAGCCCGTTCAAAAGATAGCTTCAGACATGTGCGCAGGCGCCGAGGAAGCGAGATGTTAATGCGACGGCGGAGGATAAAATGACATCCGACTCGTTGGCGCGCGCGCCTCCTTAAGAGAGCGACTGTGCTGAGCGATTTGTGTTTATCAGTAACTCCTTGACGGGAGACTTTGAGAGTCTACCGCTAATTGACTGCTAACCGCGATAAACATTAATCAAATTGATGAAACGATCGTTTGTTCTCTTTGCCCTTCTAAATGAAGTTATCAATGCTTGACGTAGGGTTTATGTCATCGTCATCATTGTCTTTCTTTCTTTTTCTTCATCGCATCTACTGTCCCACTGCAAGGCACGGGTCTCCTCCCAGAAAGAGATGGGTCAGACTATAGCCGATCACGCCGACCTAATTGTGGGTTGGCACATTTTTATTTAAATTAGTCATTGCTAAACCAATTTAATCCGTTTCGTGGTCGACACTCACTCGTAATCATCATTATTTTCCGTGCTATGTAACCTGTTTATTACCCCCTTTAAGAATTCCGTCAATAATTCTTAAATTTTTTATGTGCCTATGCATCTAAATAAATTTGAAAACGTAAGCCTTAATAGAAATTAAAAAATAATTAAATAGTTTCTTAATAATACAGAAATGAGTAAATTTTCTTCATTAATAAAAATAAATTATACCTGGGATAGCATTTTCATTAATATATACATATATAACTATGTATTCTATATTTTTTAACAATGATTTCAATAAGTTCTTTATATTCTCAACAGGTGCTTCAGACGTTGTTCTTATAAGAACATATTTTTTTATTTGTACACAGCCGTGGGTTGACGAGATCACTCGAAATACTTAACTACTTAAAGTTCAGATGGTCTCATAATAATTCATATCCCATCATGTAGTTTCTATCGCACACTTCACTGCTTGTTAAGTGCCTTTGAGACACCTTAATGTTATTTTTATAAGACTCCCAACGGTCGGATGGCGGGGAAGTTATTTCTTTTAATAAATTGTTTCACGGGGAAATGTTGCTACTGTAGACATGTTAAATATTTAATGTCACCTGCTTGTACAAGTATCTGTGTAAAACGAAATTTAGTGTTTTCATAATGTATTTTTTCAAAATGTTAAGTCATGTTGTTTAAGTTTTTTCATAATGTATCACCCATCACCACCAGACAAATCGAAAATATTTTAGTTTTGAACGTAGTGATGAATATCGAATAAAATTATGATAAGTATTCATGCTTCGTTTATATATAAATAGTGAAATATATCATTAGAGATAAATTATAGTATTATAGTAAGCATTAGAAATATTTTGCAAGATATTGAATACAATTTTAGGCAGTAAACTAGCCTGGTTCGCACGGGTATTTTATATAAACGTTGGATTATGTTTATATAGGTTTATATATACTATAGGTTCATAATAAACAAAATCTCAGACAACTATGTGCTTTTTTACGTATTTTCTCCTATTTTAAACCTTGTAGACTTGATAGTTATGCATTTATCCCCTTAGGGGCTGAATTTAAAAAACACTTAAACATATCTCAAAAGAACGAATTATTTAAATTCTTGCAAAACCAACGACATATTTTTAGGCTTAAAAAAAATTTCAAACCCGTTTTCTCCGTTTTAGGGTTGAATTCAGAAAAACGCTAAAACACGAGGAATAAGATTTTCCACATAAACTTTCATGCTATTTTTTTCTTGTCCCGGAGAAAATCCCGCACAGGCCTACCGCAAGTCGCAGTGCTGACCTGCGAGGGTGCAGGCTTCTACTTATTACCAACCCCAGCGGTGGCCCACTTCGACACATGTGAGGAGCTCCACGATCACTGTATGATTTGTGCATGTCTGTGCCTCGTTCTTGCGAGCACTATTCGGGTAGACATTGTACTCGCTCCCCATAGCATCGGAAGGTACTCACGACGACATGAGCCACGCATGTCGTCCTCCCATCCGGAAATTGTTTAAAATGCACGATTAGTATCTATCAATCCCTACAACAAACCCTCAGAGTAAGAACTTCATTCCTTATTACATTATTAACCATGTAGATTGTCTAAATTAAGTCTATTAAGAATTAAATTAATCGAGTAAAGTTTAGGATGGTTCCTCAAAGCACTGGTCAGCTATCTGACAGCGTGACTGCTGATCCTAGATAATTGTATAACACGATAACGCGGCTGCCAATTATCGTCGTATATTCCTTAGCGTGTTCTCACGACATCTACGAGAAGATTTGAACAATCTTGCGATCTCTAAGACGCCAGTCGTGGAGATCATAGTCTAGCAGTGGACTACTATGGGTTGATGATCATGATAATCCTAGATGACTAATTCAGAGACTGTAGTCTAGTGGGCTACCAAACTCTTTATAACAACCTACAGTATATTTATAGCTTTTATATAATTATTAATGTGCTATATGCCGACAGCGTGCTATCTAAATTAGGGACATTATTATTATTTCAGGCCTGAAATCGATAAATCGTGTTGTTCGCACGCTCGAGGAATATTGAACGACTATTTTACGAACGCCGCCATTTGCATATAGTCCTCAGTGTAATTATATCCGTTGTACACGTGGATAATTCTAGACTAAGAGTGTAATTCATCATCATCAGCCTGTGGACATGGGCCTACTCCTTAAAAAGGAGGGGTTTGCTATAATCTCCGCGACAGGTGCCTTGGAGAGCACAATAGATTTTGATTCCTTTATCCCGATACATGCCTTAGCTGTTTCTCACAGCATCCACGGAAGAAATATAGTGACGCTATCATTATGCCGGCGCCATACAGCGCTGTCACATAGTGCGGTTTATCACCTTCAGTCTGTGGAAGTCCACTATTGGACAAAGGCCTCCTCTTTAAAAAAGAGGGATTTGCCATAATCTCCACGCTCAGCTGGTGTCTTGGAGATCACAATAGATTTTTATTGAATAACAGTATAACGCTACTGCCTGTTATCCCGTTACATCCCTAAGCTATTTCTCACAGCATCCACGGGACGTGGAGTGACGCTATTATTATGCCGGCGCCACATAGCAATGACACACAGTGTGGTTACGCTATGATAACGTTACTGATTTTCTCTGTATAGTAATTAGATAATGGAGGAAGTTAAATAGTGTATATTGTAAAGGGAAATAATATTTTCAATGATAATGCGTTTCGTTTGGTAATTTAAAAACTGTTTTTGTCGGTATTTAATTACAAATATACAAAGAATAACTAGATCGTAGCTAATATATACATGTTTCCTGCTTTCTGTGCCATTGAGTCCCGGGTTCGAACCTGATAGGGGAGAACTTTCTGTGATGAGCACAAATGTTTGTATCCGAGTCATGGACGTATTTATCTATTTATGCATTGTATTTATCTATATAAGTATATATATCGTCGTCTAGTACCCAAGGTACAGGGAATTCTAGTTTGGGACTAGATCAATGTGTGTGAAAGTGTCCAGAATATTATTATAATATTATTATTATTATACAAAGAAATCATTACTGCGTTGTAAGTATGATAGCTAGCAACTTTTTTAAGATTTTGTCCGTTTCACCGGAATAATGTAAGGATTCTAGCGACAGCGATAATATTAATATGAGGCGGGCATAGATTTAAGGTGCTTGTAGTCTAACGAATAGTTGACAGTAGAACCGATTTCAATGTTAAGCAACGCTTACCACGGCCAGGTATAAGATGGGTTTACAGAACTAATAATTAGTTTCCGTTAGTAGCTTTTGACTAATGTCTAAATGACAGTAGTCACAAAGATTATAGGTGACACGGGGTTATGTCAAGTGACAGTCGGTTATATTAACCTGTTCTATTGTCACATACTCTTTAACGACTGATTGGTTCAGTGGCAGTGACCCTACTTTCTGTATCAATTGGTACCGGTTTCGAATCCTGGAAGGGACAAACCGTGTGATGAGCGCGAATGTTTGTACCCGAGTCATGGATGTTTATCTATATATGTATTAACTTTTCTATCTACACTATTATAAAATTGTTAAATGTCAAATTTTCAAAAATCAAAGATATTTAAATACAAACTATTCAAATCGACTAATTAAGGGCTTCTGAAACCAAATCAGTCGATATTTGTTTGTTTGTTTTCTCGGACTACACGCAAAAACCAATGGTTAGATTTTGGTCAAACTGTTACAGTCTTAAAGGTTACTATTCCGGCTTAATTAATGCGGCATGTTTCATCAAAATCGGTCCAGTAGAATTGAAGACACAGCTTGATCTCTGTTTTAGTAGTCGCCGCTTAGGTACGAGAGGTAAAGTAAAAGTGGTTGATTGGCTTTTATATAAATCTATGATTGTGTCGGGATTTCCCATGTAGCGGGAAACTGACATTCACGCGGGCGGGGCCGCGGACAAAAGGTAGTATCTATATAAGTGCATATCGTTGTCAACGAGTAGTACCTAAGATTCAAGGAATCCTAATTTAGGGCTAGATCAATGTTTGTGAAAAAAATTAGTACACTCTTAATAGTAATAGACCTTGATTTATTTTGTTATAATTCTAGGACATAAAAGAAGAAGAAATAAGTTATTTACGCACATAGATATATAAGCCCTGAAAACATAACACTCCTTTATATGCCGCAAACTATGGAATACGGCAATATTTTAGATAAATGCTTCAAAATCATCGTGGATAATGGATTATCCATTATCCACGATCCACGATATTTTATCATTCATGTTAATGTACCAACGTCTCTCTAGTCCAGCAAAACTATTCACATTATATCGAAACACGGAATTGGGGATAGAATCATCAAATGATTCCAACGAATCAGGTCTGATTATGAGTTGAACAAATTCATAAAATTTATCGTTGTGAATGTCTTTGTTAAAAATATCTTTTCGGATGGGCTCGTATTAAAATGGTTTGGATATTGCGAATATAAACCAATCCATTCTGAATATTCTTAATTTGTATATTTGCCTTTGCGTGTACTTGTCCGAATAAATGTTTTCTTTTATTTCTTTCCTTCTTTCAAATTCTTGTAAATTATGGAGTTTACAATGACTATCTATTTCGCTTAAAATTTTGATTTCTAATAAATATGAATAGCGGTACAGAAATTTGAAGGAGTCGTCTAATATGTTTACAGTTTATTTAGTTTAAACAGTTTCGGAGAAATGGAATCTTGCGATTTTACGCTTCCCTTCATATCGGGTTGGTCTCGTACACTGGACCTGTAGATGAATTGAGGTACTGGCTTTGCTGTAATAACATTTCATCACATCGTTATACCCGGCTTTTTGATGATTCATCTCGACAAGGAGCTCTATATGAATCTAAAGAGCGAGCGAGAAATGAATCTTAGATAAACATTTCATTTGACGTAAATATTAGAACTTGTTTTAAATTGATTCTATAGGCTAAGCATGAAGTATTTTGTTGTTCTTTGTTGATTAAATACAAGAAATTCTCTGAAAAATACCTCAAAGCGGTGTCAGAACTCGGAACTTACTAACAGCAACCGTATTTAAGGGTCAACGAATTGTAACTCCATTAAAAGTTTTCTTGTTTTGGAAGTAAGCACGGCGTTACTCAAAGGAAGTCCTTAAAAATTAATGGAGACATCCTGATTGCTGTACAGACTCAAAGTATGGGTCGTGTTTAGGCTGGCGAGGTGATGAATCTATTTTTGTAGACGCATAAATGCTTTTGTAAGCATTTATGCGTCTAATAATACTGACATATTCATTATATTTAGCTACACAAAAAAAAGACTTTTGTCTTTTTTTTGTGTAGCTAAATATAATGAATATGTCAGTATTATTATTGATTAACTTTTGCTCGTGGCTCCGCCCGCGTGAATGTCAATTTTCCGTTTGCATTATAAATTTATATAAAAAAAATCATTGAACCACTTTTACTTGACCTCGTACTTTAACGGCGGTTGCTAAAACAGGGATTAAGCTGTATCTTCAATTCTACTGGATCGATTATGATGAAACATGCCGCAGTATTTAAGTCAAAATAGTACCTTTAAGACTGTAATAGTTTAACCAAAATGTAATCGCTGGTTTTGTGTGAAACCTAAACAAATAAACATCGACAGATTTGCTTTCAGAAGCCCTTAATTAGTCGATCTGAGTAGTATGCTTTTAAACATCTTTGATTTTTGAAAATTGGATATTTAACAATTTTAAAATAGTAATAAATAGATGAAGTGGAAGTGGAAGGAAGTGCAAGGACTTCTTCGTCAAGTACTTTAGTATTTAACAAAAGCTTACATATCCATGTATTATAATTTACATTTGTGAAAAGTGAAATAAAGTAAATTTAGAATTTTAGAACCTCATAAACTCCTGAAATGCTGTGCTATTCACTATCATTTGAAACGCGAAGTCGGAGAGGGGATCCACCAAAGCTATTTGCAAATTCCTTTAGCTATGGTTTTACAGTTCACGATGGATCAATTAATAAAAGGTAATTAACTCAACACTCATGATGTTGGTGTCTTAAAGTGCTGGAATAGTGACCCCGAACCGGAAAGCGTAATGTAGGTAGACCCCCGACTAGGTGGACCGACGACCTGGTCAAGGTCGCGAGCAATAGCTGGATGCAGGCGGCTCATAGCCGCTTATTGTGGCGATCATTAGATGAGGTTATGTCCAGCAGTGGATGCCTGTGGGCTGATATGATGATGAATTAACTCAACTACGTCTCTGATTAAACAATTCAAAACATTCCTGCAGATCTCAATTCGATTAACAATATATATTATTAGCAATCTAGAGCTTTTCTTCTGAATTAGAAATTTGTATCAACTTAGATTACTATATGACAACATAAACACGCCGAGATGCTCCAAGATAATCCTAAGTTAGAGCAAGCGTTGCCCAACGGAATCTTGTTTCCACTTTGTTAATACAGCAACAAATAAATATCGCGCTGAGGGCGTGACAGCCGTTAAAGAATTGTAAAAGAGTCCGAATGCGGGTAATATTGTGACTGTTGCTAGCAGGCGCACTTAATATCTGAATTGTACAAAGGAAATAAAATCCCGATACGGAAAAGACATACATAAAAGCACGACGGAGTGCATCGCGTGTCAGATTATAGGCATAAATTATTAGGCACTTTTGTTCAAGTCAAAGCTACTCGCGATCCATTCAATTACGGATCGACTGTACAAGGAGTGCCGAGTCTTTTTCGGATGTTTGTGTAAGGGATTAGTCGGGGATATCTGTGCCGGTATCTCCATGAGATAAGTACGAATATACGTCAACGTCGGACGGCTAAGCCGATTATTTTAAATGTATTCACTTCCTTAATGGAGGTCGTTTTTCACGGGGCACCGTGAGCGCTCGCCGGCTTACTGAAGATTTTCGGTTATGATCCGGTCATTGACTGGTGATTAATGCTTATTTATCCGCATTTGATTAAATTGTCGAGACAGTAGATAAGAATATAATTTTTATTAATTAATATGTCCAGTTTAAATCCAGGATTATTTTAAACCTGGAGCATCCTTCATTCTTCTATTTATATTTTAAATAAATTTCTCTTAAATAGATTGTCTTCCACTGTCATATAAAATCGTATTAAATAACCAAAATTTTTTTGGTGTAGTATGGGTCAGGTATTCATTATAATCTGACTTGTTTACTTAGATGAAACCTCACACACACCTTTCTGAGTTTTCATATATATATTATTGTATTATTCGTAAAGGCAGATAATCGATAATTAGTTTAGGTGGTCTCCCATTTTTGAGGGGCAACCTTCATACTATTTTATATATATGTTAGCGCATTATACTGGCTGAGGACTATTTTCTGCACTGGATAAATTAAAACCACTTTC
>WUAW01000069.1:10832-22933 GCA_017165845.1 Thaumetopoea pityocampa | reverse complement strand
TAGATCAGAAGTCCTCAAACTTTTTTGTCTCGTAGACCACTTGTAATGATTTTCACTTTTGGGTACACCGCCAAAGCGTAGTTAATATATGTTATAAATGTATAATATTAACTTCAAATGTGTTTTTGACAGTTGGCGTGAATACCTTGCAGGTCATCGTCGACCCCTGGGGGTCGATATAGACCGCTTTGGGTATCAATGATATAGACCTTTAGTTCCCAAGTGGTCCAGGTGGATCCCCAGGGGTCCACGGGAGACTCGAAGGGGGTCTACGTTGGCGTACGCAAATTTCCATAGTTATATCTAATCTTCACATTTTTTGTCGAATTTTGGGAATATGGTAGAAATGTAGCTGCATGGGCCCACCGGAACCAGCTAAATTTTGAAAGTGGTCTATGAGAAAAAGAAAAGTCTGGGAACCTCTGATCTAGACTATACTTTGCCCGCAGCTCCGCCCCCATGAATGACGGTTTTCACGTTAGATGGAACATCTAGAAAACATCCACGGATTTGGTTTCAGAAGTCCTTAATTAGTCAATCCGAGTAGATTGTTTTTAAATATGTTTGATTTTTGAAAATTTGACAATTAACAATTTTATAATAGTTTAGAATGGATGTAGTTCACACGAATGGAGCCATGGGTGATGATAGTATAGTAGATAATTAGTAATAAAAATTCTGATTAACGATACTAACACGATTTAAGTTACTAAATAAATACGCTTCATTAATTTTAGACATATATACAAGCGGTGTTTTCACAAACCGTAAACCTGATATATGATTAATTAGGTAATTAATTAATTAATTAATTGAAACGTAAGCCATATTGTTACTTCGATATCAGCACTTATTACAAACCATCTTATGGCCTTTCTCCGAGCAAAAAGCTGTCCTCTCTGTATTATTACAGCTTTTAGTGCCAGTTTACTCTTTATTTTAAAAAAATAATCTAATAAATAAATTAGCGCTACTGTGGCGCTGCTTCCTGTTCTGACTGGCTCAAGGACTTCAAGTACAGATAAATCAGTTTGGAGACGTTTTTACATTTGTAGTGGTGTTTATACACATAGTGACTAAAACCGGAACGAACCCGTTTGCGCTAGCTACCACGTGTCTCGCACTCTCGGATCAGTCGCTTATACATAAGTAGCGTTAGAAGTTAGTTATACGTATTACGTTTAACGTTATATACGTTAATAACGTTATACGTATTAGTTAGTTATACGTATTACGTTTAACATTATATACGTTAATAACGTTATAAGTATTAGTTAGTTACACGTATTACGTTTAACGTTACATACGTTAATAACGTTATACGTATTAGTTAGTTATACGTATTACGTTTTACTGTCTCTTCATACTCTTTCCGAGATAATAGTATCCAATATTCTATAGTTCTTTTCCCAAATTCCACATTCCTTGCTCAAGACACCTTTCCTATCTCATCCTTTTTCCGTGGGAACGCAATGAGGAGCCTGAATCACTTTTGAACCTCATAAAATGGCGGTGTCGTGGTTCGCCATCCGACACATCTCATTTCCCGCGGGGGCGAAACGTGACTCTAGCGACCGTTCGATGGCGTTATAACCATCTAAACAAAGCCAGTCTAAATACCTCCTGGCTGGTGTCGGGCAGCAGCGTCATCGACGCTACACAACCGGCTCTAAGATCTCCAACCCGCTCGCCAAACGTGGAAATTGTAGCAACGCCCCTCTAATAATGGACAATCAAGTACCACGGCACCTAGGCCCCAGCGGTCTCGATATTTTTGACTTTGCTAGCGACCATGTTAACGGCGACATAGAGGGTGCTAGAATCCCCTAAGAATGCTAAGAAGGGAGGAATCGTGTTTACCCTTGACTAGGTAGAACGAGGACCTGGTGAAGGTCGCGGGCAATCGGTGGATGCAGACGGCTCATAGCCGCTCAGTGTGGCCATCATTTGAGGAGGGCTATGTCCAGCAGTGGACATGTGTGGGCTGATATGATGATGATACGTAAGTGCAAGTGTAACATTAAATCCATGTTCACCACACAACCATTCACGCAATTCAAGGTTGTCGCAGCAAATAATTTTATTATGCAAAAAATAACAATGAAAATATTTAAAAAGATTTATCTCCTCTCCACTGACACTCAAAGGTCGAATCCTGGGAGCCCGCATAGCGAAAATTTATCTTCAGCGAACGACGATCCCCGTTTTGCGTGTGTATGTACTATACATATAATAAGACCAAGTAAATGACAATTTGAATTTCGAAAGTAGGTAGATAAGTTAAGCGGCGTGACTTGCGCATTTCACGCGGTTCTTTGCGAGCTCGTCGCCGTGAACGTTCAACGTTTCAACGCATCCAGTATCCACAGAAGTACTGTGAGGGGTGGTTGTGTTCCATTCGAAAATTGCGACCCTAGTTTACTACGCGACCGTTTATTATATAACGTGTGCTGTTTGTTTTGTGAGTCAACCCTATTGTGTGCTACGGATGTATCGAAATTAGATGAAGGTAATTTTTTTTTTAATTGTAATTGTTATTTTTTTTTAATTTTAATTGACAACATATGTTACGTAGTTAATTTTATGATTGCATTAATTGTGGTGAAGAGCTATACCAGTGAAAAAAAGATTTTATTTTTGTGTCTGATCTGTTTCGTAAGTCTTAATAAAAATGTATGTACATATACTTCAAAATCCCAAATATATTTGTTTATAATTGTTCTTTGGTGTTCGTTGTGATAATATAAGATAGGATTTTCTTGGTACTTTACCTGTGATTGAAGGGAGGTTGAAGGTATTTATGTATTAAGACTTACTAATATTTATATATACTTATAAATTACGCACCTACTTATAGCCGTCAATTAAATATTAAATTAAAAAAGGATTAATAGTTACACTTACTTAACCTTAATAAACTTAAACTTATTTTTTATCCGGGGAGAAATTTCTACCGCATACCTTAAAGTGATTATGTGGGCTTTTAGCCACTAAAACCTGGAGTGACCTTTTTTAGCCCACTCTGCCGAAGTCGTATGATCGANNNNATATATATATATATATATATATATATATATATATATATATATATATATATATACATAGGTAATTTGAACAATTACGATTTTTAAACCTCCGTTGTAAACGAAATTCAATTTAATATATATAAAAAAAATATTTCTCCACACGGTAAATATATTTTGCCACCGGTGCGCACAGATATGAATCCAATAATACTAGTTGGATATCGGAAGGCAGATATGGAACAGATGACATTTTTCGTTATCGTCATGCGTCAATAGGTATAATAAACAGTTTTCTATATAAAGACGTAAAAGTTTATGTGTTTGTATATAAGAACTATTCTTGGACACTACAGATCGGATTCTGATTCTTTCATTTTTATTTTTTAACAAATAGCTAATCAATCGCTGTGATGTAGGCTATATTTCCTAAGCTTTTAATATTTGTATTTTTCTAACTGTGACGTGAAAACTCTGCTCACACAATTAATATTAACTGTAGGGTCGACATCGTGCGTGTGATATTTGTGATGTTGCAAGTGTCCGCAGGTTGCGGTAACCGCTTACCATCAGGCGGGCCGTAAGCTTNAAGTTGACATTCGACAATCGTTATCGCTAATAGAAACGAAAAAAATGTATTGGAATGACACTTCTATTCGAGAAGTCACGTGTGACTTGGCGATTAGAAGTGTTATTCCAATACATTTTTTTCGTTTCTACTAGCGATAACGATTGTCGAATGTCAACTTGGCTAGGGGGGCTCGTTTACCATCATCGTGGTATAAAAAAATAGTTTCTATCTGTGAAAACCTATAATTGCTGTTCGTTAAATATCCTCAATCTATTTTATTGCAACAGCTATAGGTTTTTCATGCCATAAATAACTAATTAACTATTTTCAAGTCGGCTTTAATCTAGGCCGGTAGTTGGAAATTTCCCATTCTTCTTATATAACTATTGAGTTATTTAGTTTTTAGAAACAATTTTTTTAAAACGTTTGTAAGGCTAAAATAAATAAATAAATGTTTTATTCTATTTTTATAAAACTAAATTTTTATCATCATCTAAATTTTTATCCTCATCCTATTTCCTTTCCTCTCCATTACGCCGTGGGAATGCAATGAGGAACTTTAATACTTTTGAACCTTATAAGATGGCGGCGTCGTTGTTCGCCACTCGACACATCTGATTGCCCGCGGAGGCGAAATCTGGGCTGCGGATAGCCACTTTGCTACACCAAACGATCGTAGCAGGCGGAAGGAAGTTGTCTCTGCCTACCCCAATGGCAAACAGGCGTGACTGTATGTATGTATGTAGTATGTACTATGGTCTCTGCCTACCCTTATAGGATATCGGCGTGAGTGTATGTATGTATGCAAATTTTTAATTCGAAATACATACGGCTGAAGCCGCGGTTGGCAGCCAGTAAGTAATAAGAGATGATTTGAAAATTATTCGCTGTGTGGCGCCGGCATATTACTAGCGTCACTTCATCTATTCCCGTGGACGCTGTAAGAACCGGATAAGGGTTGTACCAGGATAATGGGCAGCAACGTTATCGTGTCATTCAATAAAAATCCACTACGATCTCCAAGACACCTGCCAAGTGTGGAGATTATGGCAAATCCTAACTTTTATTAAACATAAAAGTTATATCTTTACCTTATATCTTTCCTTTTACATTCATACATACACTCACGCCGGCATCCCATAAGGGTAGGCAGAGACCACAGTTTGCCACATACTACGATCCTGACACACCTCTCTCGCCTCATCCACATCCATACATCTACACTTTCGTCGATTAAGGGTGCTACGAACTTGAAACGTCCATATTGTAATCGGAGGGAAACACTGACGCCGGCAGACTATTCCAGTCCTTGGCCATACGCATTAAGAACGAAGAAGCAAAACGTTTAGTACGGATGGTCGGAACATCAACTTGTTTAATTTCGAAGTAGTTTAATATTGGTCTGTTTGTTTAGTCATTTACTACGTTTATGAACTGAAATGATTCGCAGCTTGGTGTCACGGTTTTTCAAATTTCACAAAGGCTTCAAGTATCAACAACATTATCACCCTATCAGTTTACTGCAGGATATAAGTCACCTGCCCAAGGACTAAATTCTTGTTGTATATGTCGCAGACCTAGACTGTTAAACTCTCTTTGTCTCGACCTAACATTATTGTGACTTTTTGTACTATGGTAGGATAAAAGGATTTCTACTTGACGTTATCCCCATAAACCTACACAATTCCTACTAACAATCAGTGTTGTTGAGACACCAACTGAGACCGATGGTCCCCCGACGCGATGACGAAGTTAGAGGGCCAACAAACACATTATTTGTTTACCTTTTAGAAGTTTTTTGAATCAGGGGCTTTTTAATATTTTAATTTTATTTTTAATTATGCCATTACAAACCACCAATTCGATAGTTACAGAGCCCAACTAAACTTATTTCATTACCTTTATGATTAATTGTGATATGTAAATTCTTTTTATTTATCCGTCTCTCATATACCTACACAAAAAATAATCCTACCTCCTAGTGGAAGCTGACTTGCGAATTTGCTTTGAATCATCAAACAAAAAGCGCTTACTAAGCCAAGTTTTAAAATTGTTCCAAAATTTGATTGATGTTTATCAAAGTTTAATTTCAAAAATGGGGTACTTTAATATGAGTCAATGTAATATAGCCACCATCACTATCGGCATCAGCTCACGGAAGTCCACTATTGGAAATAAACCTCCTCATTAAAAAGGAGGGAGAGATATACCATAATCCCCAAGTATGACACGCGTATTGAAGACCGCAGCAGATTTTGCTTTATTAACAGGATAACGTTGTTGCCCATTATCCTGATGCATCCCTTGGCTAGTTCTCATAGCATCCGCACGAAGATATGAAGTGACGTCATTATTATTCCAGCGCTACACAGCAAAATGTGTATTAACAACAATTTTCTAAATAGTCTTTGAATAGTTTCAAAACTATACTACTTATATCCATATATTTCATCTTTGATAATAAAGGAATTGGATCCCTTTTGAAATGCCTTGGATATATCTATAAATATACCAAGACAATTTTCTTTTCTCTCCAAGATCCTAGTAACTTCATAAAAAAGCAAATTTTCGATGAATATACCTGATCTGAAACCGTACTGATTAGACACTATTAAATTGTACGAATCTAAATATTTTTTAAAACGTTGCTTCATATTTGTTTCCAGAATCTTTGATATAGAAGAGAGAATAGAAACAGGTATACAAATATGAACACAGCCTTTATCTCCGCACTTGTGAGTCGGTTGAATAAGAACTATTTTATTAAATTAGAAATGCCTATACATATTTTCGTTCCCTAATATGCGTGAAAATAAGTATTGTAAGATGGGACAACTCCGCGAAGAGAATTGAATTATTTCTTCATTCGGTTAAGTGCCTCTCCTAAGCTCTATTGCGTCAGTTAAATGTATGTATATCATGCTGGTAGACATTCCCCCTTTATATTTTCACTTAGAGTATAATTTGAATTGAATTGCGGTGTTTTAATTATATGTAGACTGAAACAACTAATTTGGACGCGTGCGCAGTGTGGAATTTCAATTCAACATTGAAATATAAATTGTAATTAAATATTAATAAGTACATTGGTGGTATCGTGGTTCCCGACACATTTTGCGAGGTCATAGGTTTGATCCCGGCCCCGTACCACTGAGTTATTTCTAATTCATGTTCAGTCTACATTGTAGACACTGATGAACTTAACGGAGAAGGAAAACTGCGTGAGAAAACCTGCATGCCCACATGGGTTTGTGAAGTCTAGCAACCAGCACTAGGCCAGCGTGGTAGACTAAGGCCTAATCTTCTTCCCGATCAAGGGAGGTCCGTGCCCCTGGAATGGGGACGTATATGGACTGGGGATGAACTACTAGTCATCGAAATAACTCAAGGGGTTGTAGAGCTGAAATGAGAGCACGCGGGTTATGTAACTTAAAGCTAATGGACGATGAAGTCTTAAAGTTCTAGCAATTCGAACTCGAAGACGTGTTGTATATAGACAGTGGAAGACAATATAATGACGTTTGCTGCCATGAAGTGGATGCAGGTGCTCACAGCAACTCGATGTGGTGATCTTTAGTGCAAAGGAAGTTCTGCATACGACTAACGAAAGCCACGGGAGTGGCTTGCTGGGATTAGTTATATTCCTCATGACATATATGAGGGAGTTAGAGAAATCCTAACAACCTAGAGAAGCTAATGGTAGTGGGTCAGTTCAACGGGAAAGAACCACCTGGTCGCTCATTCCCCCATTTGTCAGACCTAGTAACGACACTCACCGGCCTGCCAATACCTGAGGCTATAAAGACTACCCATGACAGCAGTACATGGAATAGAATAGAGCATCGAGTGATCAAAAATAGTATTTCAGCTGGAGATAAAGACGTGAGAGGGTTCTGCGAGTACACTAGGAACTCTTCGGTGTCCCTTGTTTCTCACTTTTTTACAACACTCCTTGGATCAACGCAAGATCCAATTATTAACTGGCCTGGTACCTCAAGGTACTCCCTCTAATCACTTTGGAAGGACGCTCAGAAACTTTATCCATTGCATCTATGATAAGCAGCAATGATGCGTGGCGTTGGCATAATTATAGCATTACTCCATCACTTTCCATGAACGATGTGAGAACCAGCTAAGGGACGTATGTACCTTAGATGAAGCCCTCCTTTTGAAACCAGAGGCCCATGCCCAGCAGTGACCTTCCGTGGGCTAATGATAACGATAATAATTTATGTCTACTAAACACCATCGTAAGCGGCTATAATTAATAACTCAACGTTTTTTATTTTGCAAATAATGAATTGTTTAAATCTACTTATACTATCATATAATATTATAAAATTGTTAAATGTCAAATTTTGTAAATCAGAGATATTAAAAAAAACTGCTCATATCGACTAATTAAGGGCTTCTGAAACCAAATACATCGATGTTTGTTTGTTTGTTCGAGCTTCACGCAAAAACCACCGGATATATATTTGGCATATTTAATCAAAATTGGTCTGGAAGAATTGAAGATACAGCTTGATCCCCGTTTTAGTAGCCGCCGTTAAGGTACGAGAGCCCAAGTAAAAATGGTTTTAAGGCTTTTTTCTATAAATATGATTGTTTTGGGATTTCCCATGTAACGGGAAACCGACACTCACGCGGGCGAAGCTGCGGGAAAAAACTACTATTCTATAAAACTATTGAAAAACATTACAAATGTTAAACATTGCGATTGAAAGGTCGAAGGTTCGATATCGGTCACTGAGTTATTTCTAATTTATGTACGGTCTACCAATGTATTTATCGGAGAAGAAAAACTTCGTGAGGAAACCGACGCCCGCATGGATGTGTGAAGTCTATCAACCCGTACTAGGCCAGTGTGGTAGACTGTGGCATAATCCCCCTCCTAGTCAGGGGAGGTTCGTACCCCTGCAGTGGGGACAAATATAGACTGGAAATGAAAGAAAAAGCAAAAAAAAAATCTGTGGACCGTTTATTAAACTTTTTTTTATGTAAACCTGCATTTGCATTAACGGTTGCAAAACTCGCATGGTAAAAACATATTATTAGCATAAAATTTTAATATTAACATAAAGTGTGCGATGCATCGCAGGCTTCTGAATTACGTATTTCGGCACACGAGTATTTAAAACATTCAAAGTGCCTGAGATAGCTCAACGAAGTCGTGTTTACCTACATTTCAAAATAAAATTAAATTTCATGTAGCGCATGAAATTTAATTTTATTCGTCCTCCGTTTTTTTTATACATATTACTAAGACCGATTATAATTTATTTATTTATGATATGCACAGAAGATCACAAGCAATATTATTATTACAAATTCTCTAATCAATAATAAGAGTCTAGACCTGAGGTTCCCAGACTTTTTTTATCTCATAGACCACTTTCAAAATTTAGCTGATTCCGGTGGACCCCCTGCAGCTACATTTCTACCATATTCCCAAAACTCGACAAAAAATGCGACCACCTGGACCACTTTGGGAAATAAGGGTCTAGACCTAATGGTCTAGACCCTTATTTCCCAAAGTGGTCCAGGTGGTCCAGTGGTCCAGTGAGTATTAATATACTCAAAGACCATTAATAATGTTGATCCTCAGGGATTGATGATAACCTGTAAGGAGTTCATTTTTTATTATTTATTTTTTTTTGAGTCTCTAAGGAGACTTTCAAAACCCATTTCAAGTTGGTGAATTTGCAAAAAAACAATATTAGCTAAACAGGACGTCTAGCGCAAATGAAAAGTATATGCAATGACATACATACACTCACGCCGGTATCCCATAAGTGTAGGCAGAGAACACAGCTTGCCACAAACTACGATCCTGGCACACCTCTCTCGCCTCATCCACATCCATAAATCTTGTCATACATTTTCGTCGATTACGAGCGCTACGAATTTGACCTTTTTGAAACAAGTTGTTGACCCGACATTTCCACTCACGTTTGTCCGATATATTCGTTATATTTGGTATATTCGAAAATGAACAGTATTTTGTGAATATTTCTCATGTAAATATTTTATACCTTTTTTAGTAATTTTTGGCGTTTTACATTAGAAAAAGATAGAAAGGGACCAAATTTAGTTAAGTTCTGTACAACAGAGACACATATAGAGACAAGCATAAGGCAATTGCTTCACTATAACATAACTTGTCCTTAGCAAAAGCAATAAGCTCGTCTTTAAAGCAGTCGAATAATCGAATACAGCGTACATAAACAACATCACACCCACTCTTATGTATCAAAATTACAATTTACACTATTTTCAAATTTCAACTACTAACTGCAAATATTTTTGCTTATAATGGAAATCAGAAATAGAAAAAATACATTCTTTATGAACAGTAATTTATGGAGACAAATAACATTTACTTTGAAATAAGTGCTCACAAAAATTCAAAATGTTTCATGGGTGTCGTGAGAATTGAACTGAAATATCTATTTATTATATTTATATATCATTCACGGTCGTCACATAAGATGATAGATGGAATGCAATATTTTCTTCCGCACTCATATAACTATTATGACTTTAGAAACTCGTAATGAAAGCCGCAATTCGAATTCCGCACACAAGTTTTGACAAAGTATTAGGAGGAGCCAAGATTTCTAGAATAACTTATCTACGTTATTAAAGATTCAATAATCAACAATCTTAATAATTAAACCAGAGACATGAGAAGAGATACGAAGATATGCTACTAGAACCAAAAAGAAAATTTTCACAACAGTATTTAATCGCCTTCGGTTAAGCTGGTTTTTGAGAAAGCTCCTTTTCGAATCTTTTAAATTTTTACTTAGAGGTGCTGACTTCTCTAAGTAAAAGTTTAATAACTACAGCTGATTTTTTACAACTATAACTTATTGAATCAGTAACATAAATAAATGAATGGTAAATTACACTTTTTGAAAGCCATGATAAAGAGAGAGCTACGCAATTATTTTGCCGGTTCCATATTTTATTTTGAATTTCGGAACCTTTACACTGCGGAGGACTTAAATTTAAAGATAAAAAGCAAATATACGCAAAATTGAAAAAAATAACGGCACTAGAAGTGTAAAAAATAGCGACCGATACAGTGTTAGAACAGTTACATAGAGGGAATCTCAATCAAGCGGACACCTCGTTCGATAGAAGTTTAACGAACTCAGAAATTTAATTTAATCTGTGTACGGCTTCATTTCGAATTCTCCGATGAAAATGGAAACACTCCATTTATTTTATCTTAATGATGTTGAAAAGCTCTTAACCTTGGATCACCATTTTATTTTTTCTTCTAAAAGATGTTCTTTTGTTTGAGTGCTTAACTCACAAGCATAATCACCTTTTATACTCACAATCTGAGCCTTAAATTTAAAAAAAATATGTCAAACTAAAAGTTGTATATTTTTTTTAATTTCATATAAGTTAATTCACATTTATTATTAAAACACCCAATTACTTATCTAAGATAGATCTATAGATTGAGTCGTTAAAAATAATCAAAATTTGTGTAATGAACACTAATATTTTTGTCCGAGTCATTGAAATTTCTCAATATTTATCTATATGTCAAAAAGCTTATTATTTACTAATTTATAATAGCTTTTATATAGTTTATATAGATACATAGTTTAGTGGGCAAGTCTAGTTTTATATTTTAATATTATTGTTTGAAATTTATAATGGCTCCTTTCTGTTTTGTATCTTTTGTCAATAAATAAATAAATGAATTAGTATATATCGTTGTGACCCTAGATACAGGTAATTAGGGGCTAAATCTATATGTGCAAATTTCCCAAAATCTATATTATTATTAAACATTATTATTGAAATTTATAAAAATCTGTTGTATTATTATTTATATGATTATTATTCTATTATGATTATTTAGGTAACTTTCCTTTAATCGATACTTTAGTTTTATAAATTTTATATTATTATTTAGTTTTACCCATAACACCGTCTGTTTGGACTATATATTTTATGCTAGCCCGCAATAAGCATACATTTATCCGGAATAAAAGTAACCCATGTCACTTTCTGGCTGCGTGTCGGCGTCCATAACAAATCACATCGAACTGTCACGAATGTCACTCGGTTGATGCGAGAACAACAAATATTACTTATGTAGGGAATGGCATATGCCCTAGATATTCCATAATGGACTATATAATTGAGAAATGGACTTTTATAGCAATTCATATAGGTCCAATGGAACCTGATATTTAAAATACAATAGTAATAATTTTGAATACATACACTCACGTCAATATTCTATAAGGGTAGGCAGAGATCATAGTACATACTACATACATACGTACAGTCACGCCTCTTTCCGATTGGGGTGGACAGAGACCACTTCCTTCCACCTGGTACGATCGTTTGATGTAGCAAAGTAGCTATCCGCAGCCCACATTTCGTCTCCGCGGGCAATGAGAAGTGTCGGGTGGCGAACCACGATGCCGCCATTTTATAAGCTTCAAAAGTATAAAAGTTCCTCATTGCATTCCCAC
>WUAW01000066.1:42620-63728 GCA_017165845.1 Thaumetopoea pityocampa | reverse complement strand
CACCTGCATCCAGCGAGACCTAGCGATCCTCACCAGGTCGTCGGTCCATCTCGTAGGTGGCCGTCCCACATATATATATATAAAATTGTTAATGTCAAATTTTCACCTGTTGCTCTAATTGAACAATAGAGGTTCTAATCGGCCGGACAAGATGGCATTGAACTCCATATTTAGGCTGGTCTACTGTACGCGGATGAGCGGTGGGTGGATCGCCGTCAAGGCCCGCGTTCGGAAAATTTAAATTAGCTTACAAGTTAAGGTAGAGGTGCTGCTGCGCGGACCGAAATAGAACGCGTCCGTTTAATTGTGTAAATATGTTATCTGTTCAACTTAGTACATGTTGTAAAAGAAAATTAAAAATCTATTACTTTATTTGGTATAATGCTATCCCTGTAAAAACATGTGATAATTAAAGTATCGCTATACCTACATACTATCATGAACCGAATGATAATTGTTCCACTTCACGACACGAAGACTTTAATAACGTTACATTAAAGACCCGTTCACGGTCCGCACTTACCTATCACCACGAACGAACTAAAACATCGTGCGCGACGGTTCATATGTAAGCCTCGCGGGATAGTTCAGTTTCGCTATTAATGGATAACCCTGTACCTGACAATGGGTCTCCTAGTGGACTACTTGAGTATGGATTTTTTTTTTCGGCCTGTTAGAAAAAAATGCCGTTAGTCATGTTTTTCAAAAATGCTAGTTTCACGCACAATTTCTGCTAGTTGGTGCAAATTTTGGAATTTTTGCGTTGTTTTCTTTTATAATACAGCTGAAGAGTCGTGCTATCGTTAACAATAAAAAAATCACCCTTATTATTACAAAGTTAAAAATAAATTGACAGTCTTATCGATTATTTGATATGCTGATATTGTAGACCACCTAGCGTAAAAAAACTCTATTAGAGTTGACTTGCCCATTGTGTCGTACAATCACGGGATCGGCGGCCCGACAACACAAAATTCACCATGCGACTCCCACATACATTAATTGCAAGCCACCTACCTGATAAAGGGTGTACGGTGGCCGATAGGCAGGTTGGACCCATAGTCAGTCAGTCCAACTCAGGGATTGGGAGCTCCACAAGAGAGGATTTCAAAATAGTTTTAACCATATATCTAGGGGGCTAATTTAAGGGGAAAGGGGACTTATCTCTCTGGTGACGGGTCTTCGTGTGGTCCTAGCGAGCGTTCACCTGGCAGCTGCTATGACACCCTCATAATCACTTGGTACCCGAGCACTCCACCAGACAAAGTCAATATAGTTCACGACGTAACACACGCGATCAATTCAAGCGACGTCAGATCAAAGATCTTTCGATTAACAACAATTATATAAAATAATACGAAGCTTCACACTGCTCGACTCACACCCAATTTTTTCGTCTCTCCGTTTCCTAACCAATAAGTAGGTAGTCCCATTTATTCATCTACCTACATAGTGAACATGATAATTAATTATAAATTAACGCGGCTATTTCAAACACCCATTATTTAAAAAACATGCTTATTTATTGCAGATTCCAAATTGGTGTAATACTTATTAGATATCTTGACATTTCCGAAAAATATGCCACAAGTACAACAACAAGTGTACTATGAGAAATGTCTTCGATTTTTTTTAATGAGTATTTTTTTAGCTAACACAAATAAGTCCTTACAACGGTCCTATAACAGCGACTTGCACTGCACCAGATCATGCCACTATAGTGATGATAATATTGCGGCGCTAATTTTCTATATAATCCACGGCTCGTCACACGCAGCGCGTGTTTGCCGCACTCGCGTAGCGCACACGAACGTCACTGCAGCTGCACCCGCCTTGCTTGTGAAAAATCGGGCTACGAGCGTGCGGCTAGCACACACCCCTTGTGTGGAAAGGATCACGCCGACACTGCGGCCAAACACACACCGTGCGTGTACAAAATAAATTAATGTTATTACTATAACATGTATCTATATATAATACCAGATAGTGCTTGCGATGCCGTCCGCGTTAGTGTCGGTAATCGCGGTATATGGAAGCTCTCGAAATAACTATAGATTCACAAAAAAGTCGATGAACCACTATTATTTGAGCTTTCGTACGTTAAGGGCGACTACTAGATAGAGATCAGGCTGTATTTCAATTCTGCTGAACCTGTTTTGATGAAACATGCCGCAGTATTTAAGTCTGAATAGTACCTTTAAGACTGAAATAGTTTGGCTTAATTCTAATAATGATCTTTTTTTATTGTATTTTATTGCCCGGTATCTTAACCCTTTCGGTACGGGTGCCGGTATAGTAGTACGGGTGTGGACGAGCGCCGGATATATCCGGCATTCATCTGATTGACATTTCTGACATGACAGAAATTATTGTAATAAATAGTCTTTTCGCACTTGTCGTTGGCAGAATCATCAGTAAACGATGGGGCCATAATACATAAATTGGAATTGGAATAGTTTTCCTACAAGAATTCTAAAAAGAAAAGCTATGGGTATAGTCGTCGTCTAATTTAATTTGTTTCAAGTCATAATTTTAACACATACACTTTGGTCATTTTAATAATAAAATGCCGATGTTTCACATTTTATTACTTCTTGGGAGTTTTGACGTTAATCCGAAGATTATAACATTAATACATTAATTGGCAGAGCTGGGCAAAATACATGCTTTGGTTTAATTAAAATACAAAATACTATCGCGCATGTATTTAAAATACGAAATACAAAATATTTTTAAGTCGTGTATTTGAAATATAAAATACAAAACACTATTTCAACTATTTTTATTTAAAATACAAATTACAAAATACAATCTGGTGTTAAGTAATGTAAATGGAATAGAACTAATCCAGCCCAGCCTTCTTCTTGGCGTTCGTAATCCCGGCTTCCATTACCAGGGTCCGCCTGCTTACTATGTTTCCTCCACTTTGCTCGGTGTTTGACATCCTCAATCGTAAGTCCATTGGCTTCCATGTCCTGAGTCACAACATCCAACCAACGCTTCTTAGGGTGGCCCTGAGATCGTGCTCCAAGGACAACCATATCGAGACATCTCCTATCGACGTAGTTTGTGGGCCGGCGCATTACGTGATCGAACCATCTCAGAGGACTCTCCTGGAGCTTATCTGCTACGTCACGTACGCCAAGACTACCTCGGATATATGAGTTACGCACGCGATCTGAACATGTGACGCCACTCATCCACCTCAGCATCTTCATTTCCGTGACGTGGAGCTTCTGGATGTGTCTACTTAAGGTCGGCCACACCCACTGCCGTATAGGAGAACTGGTCTGACAATGCCCGTATATAGATGTTTTTCAGCCTTAGAGGCATTTTACGGTCACACAGCACTCCAGAGACCTCTCGCCATTTTGCCCATGCTGCGTCAATACGGGCTTGGATATCGTGATCTACGCTATCGAAAGCGTGCAGCACGGATCCCATGTATCTGAACTTATCCGTTTCTATCTGAACTTATTTTCAGAACTTATCAGAATAAGTTCTCAAAATGCTGTAAAAAATCTACCATCAGAATCTTAGATGGATCTGCATTTCCACATGGGTAGCATGGTTTGTTCTTCGTCTTCGACATATTTACTTTCAGACCGCTGTTTTCAAACATATCCTTCTAGATGTTCACTTTATGCTCCAAATGCCCCTTGCTTTGGTTAACGAGTGCTATGTCACCCGCGTAAATCAGCAACCATGGAGCCTGATCCTGTATACTCTCAGTGACGACATCGAGTACTACGTTAAACAAAACTCGGCACAGGGCTGAGTCTTGGTGAACACCTACAGTACGATTACTGAACCCAAAACCAAACCCAATGGAAAATTGGTTAGCGATACCAAACCGTTCTCGATGGAAGGGTTTGGTATCGCTAACTGCGGTCCTAACCATAGAAACTGAATCTCGGTACTTATCACTGACAATGTCAATATAGGCCTCTGGAACTCTCTTAAAGCGAAGCGTCCACCAGATACACCGACGAGGTATACAGTCGAAGGCCTTCTTTAAATTTAAAAAGACCACGTATAGGGATCTCCTTCTGTCCCTATACGCCTCGGTCAGTGTTTTTAAAGCGAATATCGTGTCCATGGTACCTGTTCTTACGAAACCCATATTGACACTTGTTGTGTGAAGTAAAATGCGTTTAGTCTGTGGACAAATATATTGGCTTTATCATCTTGTAATCGACAGACAACAGACTTAACACTCAGAGACAATGCACTCGCGGCGGAGCCTAGTATCGATTATGCGTTCGAAGAGGTTCGTGGTGTGGCACATGATCTTGATACCCCGGCAGCTACCACACTCCTGCATGCTACCTTTGTATAAAGCAGCAATCACACTGTATCGCCACCCATGATTCCCGTAGTGAGAATGCGGTTAAACAGATCAGCTAATAAGGCCATACCATGATCGGCCATCGCCTTCCACACCTCGATAGGGGTGTTATCAGATCCCAATGCCTTCATATGTCGGAAAGAATCGCGTACTTCGTCGAGTGCTATAGGGGCAATAAGTCCCAGGTTAGGCGGTTCAGGAGGAAGGTTGTAAGGGTGCTCTTTATTAAGGAGTTCCTTAAAGTAACTATGCCATGTCTCCTTCACAAAAGACCTATCGCACAGCAACGCACCCCCGGGGTCCTTGATACAGACATTTTGTAATATCCAATGTCGTTTTCTCCCGGGTCCGTACTAATCTGTAAACGAGTTTCTGCCCCTCCGCAGTCTCCAACTTATCGTACAATGGAAACAAGTTTCCGCACTGAAAAAACTATAGCTCCAGCTATAGTTTTTTCCAGGCCTGCTTCACCACTCTGTATGCGTCACTATTTTCTAGAGAGTCAGCAGGTTGCCACTTTTTAAAGAGGGCCTTCTCCCGAATCGTTCCCATACCTGGTGACCACCATGTCTCCCTGTCGATGACGCGATCGCTTTTGGAAGTACCAAAGACTCGTCTGCCCGCCGCAGTGATTGTTGAATGAACCCAGTCCCTTATTTCCTGGACACTTCTGCTTTAAACTCAATTGCGGCACTGAGTTTAAGGCATCCGACTTGAGCCAGAAATTCCGATCGTTTCGGTCCATTCAATAACTACCACTTAATCCGGGGTTGGCGTTACAAGGGAAAAATTTCCATTCCGATGAGGCGGTTAAAAACCCCATTGTAGTTCTTCGATTCGCATCCCTAGGATTTCTATAGCAGAGGGATCAATGGACTTCCATTAAAATAGCAAAAATGCATCGACAACAATGGCCAATACTTAATTACTTGCATTTAAGACATTAAACGATTGTAGCAAGTGGAAAGAAGTGGTCTCTGCCCACCCAATTCTTCGGTAATATAATGGTCACTATCCCCGCCGATAATGCGGGAGACCGGGGTTTGGGTCTTCGCCAGAGAACCAAGGAAAAAGACGTGATTGTGTAATGTACGTTATATTTATAAAAAAATGTTAAATTTTTCTTTATAAAACAGCAGTTTAATAGGTAAAAACTTGATATGCCAAGTTACATCCCCCGACTTAGAAGTGCCACGTTGCTCCGAGTCACCAACCCATTTTCTTTCGATTTAGTTTGATCAATTTGAGCTTCATCCGGCTTGGTGAGTGTCCGTATCTGGGAAGATATTACATGATAGTCGAGAATCCTATTTGTATTTAATTATAAATAAATTATCTTTGATGTCTAGTAGTGATTGCGGCCATTAAGAATCAACGGCCAATTCGAATGAACGGTGAATGAGGTATAAATGGCTGCAATTATAATACTTTAGTTCAAGCTTGAAAATCATGTTAGTACTGAAATGCTATTGACGTATGGCGTTCCTCAGGGGAGTATTTTGGGACCAACCCTCTTTCTTATCTATGTTAACAATTTATCCCAATTAAAAATCACTCAAGGCAAGTTAATATCCTATGCAGACGATACGATATTGTTTGCAGCTAAAAATTGGAAGGAGGTTTATGAGGTGGCCCAGAAAGGTCTCAAATTGGTTCAGGAGTGGTTATTTAGCCATATTTTAACACTTAATGTAGTTAAATCTAAATTCATTATTTTTTCCATTAAGAATCAGACTCATCCTAATGACCTTAGGATCGTAGTACATCATTGTTCGAACAAAAATTTAAGTTTGTGCTCTTGTGTATCTCTAGAACACACAAGCAAGCAGCATTTTGAGTAAAAGAAAAAAATACTTCTACAGGCTTGTTACATAGTTTTCTATTTATTACTGTAGATTGAAATACTCTCCATGAAATAATCTTATAATTATACCTGTAACATCAAAAAATAAACAGTTACTATCGGAATAAAGGATGGATAAACAGTTTAGTAAAAAGGTCCACTTGTCGGTATTTAGTAAAAAGTGAGTAAATACGACAGCATTTAGCAATAAAGAAATATTAAATATTCCTACTATAAAATTAAATATTCCTACCTACTCTATTTAGGAACTAACAAAATAACAAGACAGGTTTTTTTTGTTATTATTGGAACAGAACAATGATTATTTTGGCTACTGGTACCTTTTATGAAATTACATAACCACTAGCCAAAATTAAACACAAAAATTATTCTGTTTGGGAATCCAACTTACGTTTTGGACAAAAATAAATTCCTCCTCGCACCTGATTCCCGTGATCAACGTGCTCGCAGTACGAACGCGTTGGTTTTTGTCGAGTGCTCTCTTCAGTTGTAATCTGTCTGAAAAGAGTACTCGACAGATGTTGTTGGCACGGAACTGTGATCTTTTGGAATGCCAGAGGAACTTGTCCGTTAACATTTGGAATGGGTTTCGGGCATGTCTTTAGATTCTTCACTTACGAATTCATTAACCTTATTATAAAGATACGATTTTCTTTCGTACGTCATGCCTACAGGGGATTTTTCCGAAGGAAAATCGTAATAACCTTATTCGGGATTTAAAGACCTTTTACACGTAGTTTCAACATTATAATCTTAAAACATAATTAAATTATTTAAATAGAGATCAGTACGGGATATTGAAATGTATTTTATTCCAAAAATATTGACATGCCGATCATTTCATGACATTTTTACTAAACTTTTAAAGTTTCTGGTATGTACTCAGAAACATCGTATATAGTCATTTACTATATGAAATTGTAGATAATTGAGTATTTATTAATAATCAATTAAAATAGCGAAATGCAATTTTTTTACCCAACTTTACAAAACCTATATCTCGGAAACTAAATGCCGAGAACTGCACCCATTTTGCTTGGACGCCCACATTTGACGTTCGACACCAGCAGCGGACGTCTTCCGGGTAATATTTTTATGCGTGTTCAGTATAGGTGCGTAAATAAAAAATAAATTCGCTATCTGTACCGCACTAAAATACTTTCGCTTCTTAGGAGATACTTTAATGTTTCGCATTGCTGAACATACATCATTCAATAACAGCTCCTCACAATTAAATTCAGATAGTTTGTATCTTATAATAAATTAACTTTCTTCAATTTTTGAGGAACGTTCTAAGGAGTATGTGTGTGGGTCGAGTCATCGTTCAGCTGTACTCTCAGGTACTAACTACCTATACACAATTGTCGCACAGGGTTTTCGATTGTACCGAAGCAATGATTTGAGGCAAACACCTGCACGATTATTGCAATAGTGCAAGAATACTTCATCCAAAGCGTGGTCGCCCGAGTGAAAACCCTCGCCGTAAACCCAATAGTAAGGCATTTTATATTTTTCCAACTGTAAAAGTTAATTAAGAGTTTAATGTATGCGGCGCGTGCCGTTCTGTGCGGCTGCGCACGGGCGCGCGCTTCGCGCAGTACCGCCGCGACACGCGCGGCGTCGTACCGCACTCCGAGGCAGGCGGATCACTCGCGCTGGCGTGGGCGCCTCACGGCCGCCCGGCCGCCCAATGCGCCGTCATACAACTAAACCGTTTCTAACTAGTGCTTAATATTCTCTTGTGAAATATGAAAAATTGCACCATGTACAAAATTACATATGTGACCAGAAAGAAACAGGTAACTCTCTTAAAACTGAACGTTAGTAGGGTACGTCGACGTAGTCACACATGCCCATCTATGAGAATGTTGTTCATCAGAGCGTATTTTTGATGGCGCGCAGGAGTGGGAACTTGGCGCTGCCACCCAAATCACTCTCGCATAGACCCTCATAGTCATCAGCATTCAGTGAGTATATCATGGCACCTCGTAAGTCATAGTCTTTGACAAAGTTGGCTTTCTCTGTGACGCTCTGGGGAGAGTCGTAGGAGACCCAGTCTCTACCTCTGTACAGGTAAGGTACTCTTGAAGCATCATCATACATTATGGTTATGTCACTGCTGAAGTTTTTTATTAAAATACATATTTCTGGGTAATTAATGAATCCTGATGTCCCTAGAGATCCAACTCCTGATGCAGGACTGCCTATTCGAGCATTGTTAGCATTCACCAATAAGAATGTGTGGCCATAAGTTGGGATTCCCAGTACAATTTTGTTGCGATCGAGACCTTTACCCAAGTACATGTTTATTGTGTAGTTAATATTGAGAGTCGCAAGATACAGACTCTCCATAGGTCTAGCATATAATGGAGAATTGAGCCCCGTGAATGGAGTGTACTTAGTGTAAAAATGGAAATCATAAGTCATAATATTAACATAATCTGCATATTCATTCAACTGGTCAATGTCATAAGAAACATCCACTATTGTCTCAGGAGCTGCAACTGCTAATGTGAGTATATAATCTCGCTTTTCTCTTATATACTCCATTCTAATTTCACGAAGCAATTGTGAAAAATGTTGCCTCTCACGTCTAGCGACTGACATTCTACGTACAGCTGGAAACTCCCAGTCTAGGTCTATGCCATCCAGACAGTAAGTTTTTAAAATATTTTTGATTGATTTAATGAATGTTTTTCTTGATGCATGATCTTTCACCATATCTGAGAAACCACTATCATTCCCACCACCACCCACAGAGAGTAATATTTTAAGTTGTGGGTTTTTCTGCTTAAGCTTTATGATATCTTGCAACATTGTGGTTTGATGATCATCAAGTTTAATTTCTTTGTTTTGTATAATAGCAAAACCAATATTGATGTGAGTGCATAAATATGGGTGAACATCAAATGGCATCAACTGGTTAAGCTGATGCAGTCTAGGGAAGTTATAGTAGCAGGACACTACTTTCGTCTGATGTGGAACTGCAGTCGTTGCACAGTAATGGCTGTTATAAGGCATGCAGTTTCTCTGCAGCTTGTGTGCAGTCCCTGTTAGTTGTGTGACTATGCATGAGACTAATCCGAGAACGAGAAGCACAGTGCCGCTCGTCACTAACCACCGCGTGCATATTGAACCCGGTGCATACTTGTTCTCCTTAATTTTCATAAGTATCATATGGTGCTCTGTTCCTTCCAACTGCTTATATTTCATCACGTGTCTTTGTAAGTTGAAGTAAGTTTAATCAATCTGAAATAACATTGTTGCCTTGATCATTAAAGGTATATATTCGTTAACCTTGTAAGATGTCTTTTAAAAACTTACTCGAATAAATATACAAGTTCAAATATATATGTTCTACATAATATAAACAAGTTTAAACAAAAATAACAAAAGGCAAGCTAGATTAATTTAAATGCCATTTGTTTCACTGAACCAACCTAATTATCCATTACCTTGAAGATTACCTACCATTTATTCATGTAATATTATCGAATCACGATTACCTAGGTATTATTTTTGAATAATATCATAGACAATTTGTTTGTTTTTAGAGTTTACCACAGAGTTCATTATTACAATAATGAAATAGAGATGTCTCTCAGCACCCAAAAGAGGAAATTACGCAGTACTGCCATCTGAACTGTTAATTTGTAGTTACTACTGTATATAAGTAGATCTAGGTAGAGTCTGGCAAAGCTCTCTTTGCAAAAGCCAAAATAGTAGATTTTGAAAAAATGTATATGGTATTCCTAAGTATAACCTGAATAATAATCTTAGTACTAAAAAATATTTTTTATTTTATTTTACCAAGAGCAGCAACAGGTATAAACTACAAAATATGTATTAAGTAGATAGAATGTATAAGACCAATTACAGCGGCCCACTTATTTTTTATTATTATTGTTAGTTTTATATACTTAGGTAAGTTATGTATACAAAATATAATTAAAAAGGGAGTGCACGCAATTGTGTGTATGCTTATAAGTGAGTGTGTGTGTGTATGTATGTTTTTATGAATTTGTGCGTGTATGAAGTTGTGAGTGATTGGGTGTGATCAAAGCAAAGCAAAGTTATCTAGCAAGTGGTCATACATTAAGCCACTTCAGTTAAGTAATAAAGATAATAGTAGTAGCGTCTTCCGTGAAAATATTAAAACTAATATTCATTACACGATTAGAATTTTTACATGGGACTGATAATGAAACTATTAAAATTTAGCTTTAATTCGTTTTATTTGAGTGATATGATATAAATATAAACCATGAAAATGCATTTTTAACAAAATTGTATTCCAAAAACTGAATATCTTCAAACATGAGCTTGTCGCTGTCATCGCTCTCGTCTTTATCACTGTCCGATTCTTGAGTATTATGAAAGGAACTGCATAATCATCATCTAGCAACCTATCTCTTTCTTTATGTTCCAGTTCTAATTTTTTAACGTGATCCACATATTTCTACTATTGTTCAGGATTAACTGTTGAAAACGCTTCTTTAATTTTTTTAGCATTTCTTCTGTTACTTTTTACATTTTTCTCAGCGATTTTCCTCTTCACCTGACTCCAAGCTATCTCTATTGGATTAAGGTGACAATGATAAGGCGGTAAGCTTGTATCTTGTGACTCTGTACTTGCATCAATTCATCAATATAATATATGGGCTCCGGTTTATGTCTTTTTACTAAACACAACAGTTCAGTTTTGGTAAACTCATCTGACCATGAAATATTATTTTCTGTTAACCAGTCTCTGATATCCTGCTTGCGTAAGCTGGTATTTAACGCTTTGTTGATTTAAATGCTATGGTAGCTCGCGTTATCAAGTACTATGGCACTAGGTGATTCCAGATTGGGCAGCAACTTTTCAATAACCCACTTTAAAAAATTGTCCGCATTCATGTCGTCATGGTAATCTGCATTTTTCGATTTTGAACTGAAGGCAAGCAAAGCGTTATTCACAAAACCATTTTCGTTGCCAGCATGCGCTATGATGAATCTCTTGCTTTTTGAGTTACTCTCCACTATTTTCGATATTGATGGTCTCTGACAACTTTTCTTTGGCTTATATTCAGGTGTACATAAGTTTCATCGATATAAACTATTGGTTTTCGTGTTTCCGATGGCTCATTTCTTAGAGAGATTATTTTTCTAATAAATCGATACCTACATGCAGCCACATCATATTTTTCCATAAGTTTGGTGCGCTCTTCACTATTCTTCTTGAATTCACATCCCATGTTCAACAAGATTTTCCTGAGAGTTTCTCTACTACCATTGAACTGGATAGCTTCTCTCAATTTTAAGAGTAGTTTTCTTAATGTTAATACTTCCTTTTTGGACAAATAGAATTCATCTATTTTATTTCGAATAGCACATTGATCAAAGTTATCTAGATTATATTGATTTTTGTTGCCCGAGATGCTCGTTTTTTTGCCATGACTTTTTCTTGATTGCCTTGATTGGACTTAATGTTCTTTTTAATTGTCTGTAGGTTTCTCTCACTTACTCCTGTAAAAAAATATATCAATGTACACTCGGTTTCCGAGAAAACTTCATTGAGTCCTACTTACCTTAAGTAGGACTCAGTGAAGTTTTCTCAGGTAATTATATATTTTAAAATTTAAACTCTTTGTGCAGTATGTTAAGTAATTAATATAAAATATGATTGATATCAGAGATATTTTTCACATGCTGTTGTTGAATGAAAATCAAATTTTGGTACAAATCTTTCAGTTTTAGAAGCACGGCCTGCAAACAAGTTCGGTGCTAATTCCACCTTCAATATAATACGTGTTGTTAGTAAGTAATTAGGGCAGAAATTAGCTGAGAAAGTGTTAGTCTTAAGAAAGTTAACAAACTAACACAACCTCAATAGCTTAGTAGAAATTAATAATTTCAATAGACTTTGATTCTAGAAATAATGTAAAAAAGAAAAGCATAAAAAACTAAATAAAATACAAAGCATCAAAACTGTTTCAGCAAGCAAACCTGTCAACATTTCGATTTCTTGAATACATTGTTGTTTCTGCAAATCGACTGATTTTCGTTGCTTTTTCAAACGATCATAGGTATTTATCATACGAAATAGTAATTTCCGAACTTTGTTTGTATAAGGTTCCACCATGGTTTAATATATTGATAAAACTTTAATGTTTATTATCATTAAATGACGGAAGACATACTCCGTAACTGTTAGAAATGACAGTTGTTGAGTGTTGCAATCATAATCGTTTTGTGGGGTTGCCACTTTATTCCTTTGCAAAGATAGCCTTGCCAGACTCTAGTACGTATATTACTAATTTATAGTTTCTTACATCTATTTCAAAAATTATAAAACCAAAGATTTATTCAAATTTAGTTTATTTATTTGATACACACAACGCAGCTCTTATATTTAGATATGTTAATAACATTTACGTTTTTCGAACACAACACATATTTAGATCAGGAGTCTTTTGTAAACACTGAGTAAATATATGAGTTTCTATTTCACAGAACTATTAGACAAAAACAACTTCAAACCCTATGGTTTGAATTTTGTTGAATTTTGATGTTTGTTTGAAGTTTGTTGAATTTTGATGTCTTTTTCTATAAAAAGACATCAAAATTCAACAAACTTGCGAAAGAGGCCAAAAAAGAAGAAAAATTCAATAAACAACGACGATAAATACGTACATTTTACAGCGCTAACACAAAGTACAGTACCACAAACTATAGAGCGCTAAGGACCACAGATTACTTAGTGATAGTGATGGTTATCCGAACAATTCTTTGAGTTACTTGAGTTATCGTAGTTTTTTATTTTTATAAACATATTTTGAAAGATTAAGCTAACAAATATAAGTTAGTATCTTCCTAAAGAAACAAGAATAAAACTGTGATTTTTAATTCATGTGTCAAGCTTGTGTCTACGTCTATAATGTTGGTTTGTAAATACACGATTACAATACGCCGAATTGAAAAGTACAACAGCGTATAAAAATTCACATATTGTCCATACTTTCATAATTGAACTATTATTTAATATAGAGTTGACAGCATTATAATACTGAATTTAGACCCTTAGAAAAAAATCTTTCTCTTGTTCTTCCCAAAACACCTCAACAGCGGCCATTACTTCGCCATTGTCTTCAAATTTCTTGCCTCCAAGGTGTTTCTTGAGCCGAGGAAAGAGGTAGATGTTACTGAGAGCAAGATCTGGCGAATAGGGAGGTTATTCACACAGTTCAAATCCTGATTCTTGAATGGCAGCCATCGCAACTGCAGCTTTATGTGACGATGCGTTATCTTGGTGAAACAGCACTCCACCACGCAGCTTGCGCGTCTTCATTCCTTAATCGCTTCCCGCAATCTCCTTATTTGGTCTGCGTTGTAAGAGCCCGTGATAGTGGCTCCCTTTTCTAAGTATTCCACCATAATAATTCCTTCAGTGTTCCAAAAAACGGACGCCATAACTTTTCCCGCGGAACTTGAAACTTTGAATTTCTTTAGTGTCGGTGAGTATGCTCGTTTTCAAGTCATGGATTGTGTTTGGTCTCGGGATCGAAATGGTGGATTCAGGTCTCATCCGTGGTCACAAAACGTGACAAAAAGTTTTCCCTATCAGCTTGAAACTTTTCGAGATTCAGCCTCAAAATGTCGATTCGTTTTTTCTTTTGCTCGTCAGTTAACATTCTCGGTACCCAACGCGCAGCGACCTTTGTCATATGCAATTCGTTGGCAATGATTCTTTGAATGTTACCATTTGAGATCCCTGTGACCTCTCCTATATATCTGATAGTTATTCTTCGATCTGCCAACACAATATCTTCCACTTTTTTCACGTTATCTTAGGTTAGAGACGTGGATGGGCGTCCTACACGATGTTCATCTTCAGTGGATGTTCTGCCCAGTTTAAACCCCTTGGCCCAGCGTGCAACTGTTGAGTATAGAGGAGCAGAGTCTCTTAATGTTTTTATCAAGTCACTGTATGTCTTTGATAGATATTTTTTCAAACAAAGGTACTTGATGACATCTCTTTGTTTTTCTCCATTTTGATATTTTCTTTTCGAAGATTCGTATTCAAATTAATGTATCTCCCGGAAACCGTGTCCTATTTATATGATTTTTTATGGTGAAATAGTAGGTATATAAGTTAGCAAAAAATTAGTTTTTGGATTCTTATGAGGACTAGAGATAACAAAATATCATTACTTTTTGATCACCCCTCGTAGACAGTTGTCGTATTTGAAAGACATAAAATATAGAATTTATATAAATAAATCATATAAATTCCTGGCCTGTGCAATAATCTATAAAATTTATGATCATCTATAAAATTTAGGAGGTCATCTGCGTACAATGCTGCCATTTTTCCACTTTCGGTGTTAGATCTTGCATTTTGAAAGTCTGGTGTAGGTTTGAAAATTTATTGCTTTTTAATTTATGTCAAGTGAACAGTTTAGCTGTTCCGTACTGCAGAATTATCGACGAGTCTATGGGCTGTTATTAAGAGGAATCGCTCTCTACTCAATTTTTATTTGAGCCATTGTTTTCATTAATTCCATCAATGTACACACATACTTTTTATTTGTATTTTTCTGTTTAACAAATCATGGGTTAAAAGTTCGAAATTAGCATAAAATATAGCGCTTTTTTATTTCTTAATTACATCGAATATAGCGCTTTTTGAATTTGGCAGGGCGCTGAATTACGCATAGGCCATTAGAGTTGAATAGATTTTTTGATTTGGCAGTACTGTCCGCGTGACGTTGACATTTTCAAGACGACTGACAGTGACATGTGAAAGGTCAAATAAGTTTGGGATTGCTAACAACGTATTGTTTAATTATTAAATTGTAATACATAAAGTAGTTCAATGTAGTTAAAAAATATTTAAACATCATTGAGATCATACTGTCTTTTATCTAAGCCCGTAGATATGGGTGACACATCTATGAATCGATATGAACAACAGCTGTATTCTGTATTCAAAACCTTCGACGTAGGTAATGAAGAAGCCTTAGACAAGTCGGCGGTACACGAACTCTGTGACGCATTGCAGCTAGAAGACCGTGGCGCCGACCTCGTCGGCACGTTGTTCGAGCGCAGCGCTGACCGAGTCACCTTCGCGCAGTTCCGTAACGGGTTGCTCGCTGTGCTCGGTGGTGCTGAGAACGACGAGCCAGCCTCCGTTACGACCAACGTGCCCGCGCACAGTGACGACGACTCCTCTGGCCGTGAGGTAGCACCCAAGTTCGTTTTCGGATCAAAAAAGTACGGGCGACGATCGAGACCAACCCGCGCTTCCCTCGCCGCAGATGAACCGTCCAGTCCCCGCAGCTCGTCTGCTTCAAGAGTAGATTCGGACGATCGACGAGCGAGACAACGCGGGAGGTGCCGGCGAAGCACGTCCGCCATGGAGAGTCGTGAGGAGAGCGCCCGCGATCAACGTACTGATGGGCTGCTCGCCAACGAGGCCGCCGACAAGCGACTCTCTGCCGACGCGTTCGAACACGACCGACGCATTGACCGCGATGAGGCGCTCGCTCTCTGTCACGGTCTTAGTATGGATCGCATTGATCACCAGCTCATCGAGCGGATATTTGAGGACTCGGGCTCCATCGATACGACCGTCGGTGAGTTCTTCAACAGGCTTAATGCATCACTCACCATCACTATGGCGGAGGCGGCGCGCGTGGCAGGTGCTTCCTCCGCTGACGAAGACCCTAGCACAGCTGTATCTGCTGACCTTGTGTTGGATGCCTGGGAGAGCGCCGGTGTACAGTGCCCACGCCGTCTGCTTGCTGACCTCGGCTTCACGGCACCCACACTACAGCCATCTGAACTTGAGAGTGCTATCGATCATGAGCTCCGCACACTTCCTGAACCAGTAGAGGAGCACCGCGACGCACGGTCACTGCTGCTGTTGGCAGCGCTCGTCTTCAGTCGGCTGCGGCTTGAGCACATGGGTCGATGCGCCCATGTGGCATGCGCTGAGCGGGACAAGTTGCGTGCTGACCTCGCCGAAGCCAACCGGCGTGCTGGCCTACTCGCGCAAGAGGTAGATGAGAGTCATGCACGCCTCGAGAACGAACTGCAGGTTAGCTTACGGCGTGCGGAAGCGCGTCACGCTGAGGCGGCGCGGCAAGCGGCCGCTGACGCCGGAGCTGACCGAGAGCGCGCCACTGCCGAGCGCAACCGTCTTGAGGCAGAAGTGTCCCGCCGTGCAGAAGCAGAGGCACGTCTGCGAGCAGATGCGGCAGCGGCACGGGTGCGTGCCGACGAGCTTGAGAGCCGCGTGCTTATCGCCGATCAGCGCCTTGTGGACGCGGAGCGTGAGCATGCGCGACTGGCGGCGGAACTGCGCGCGATGCAGGAACGTGTAGAAAAAGAGGCTTGCACTGGAGGCGTGGCGAGCGAGCTTCTGGCGCGCCTTCACGAGATGCGCCATGAGAATCAGCTACTGCGTGACCGGAATGACGAGTTGTGCGCCGCATTAGAGACGCGCGCACCTCCGACCGAGCAAACTACCCCTGCTGGCGGATACCTTTCCATGGAACTTAATTCGCTTTTAAATCTCGATCGCTCAGAGGTAAGTTCTATTGTATCTACCAGGACTCCCAAAGTTCTGGTTATATATTTATAATTAATTTTTTTTTATTTACAGGAATGTGATTCGGCAACCGCCAGCATAGAACACAAAGCTTTCGGGCCTGTTGAGACAGTTGCTACACTAAGGGAGGTCATTCAGAAGCTGGATACAATGCCGACATTCGGCACTGAGTGCCAAGCATGTATTGCCATTGCTGAAGTGATTCAAGCAGTGCGAGAGAAAGTTGGAGAGCTCTGCGACGTGATAATTGCACCCCCACGCGGCGACGTCGTGGACGCGGTCGCACAGACCGACGCCTCCGCGGTTAGTGCGGCTACTGACGACGCATCGCGCACGGAGCTCGCAGATGCAGAAAGAAGACACGAGGAGGAAAAGCGGAAGCTTACTGATCTCATCCGGTGAGTGGCGTACGATTTCTGATTCCTGTAAATCACTTTATTTTAATAATATATTACTTATTTATTTATAACAGTTACAGGACTTGCCTTAATCAAATTTTCAAAAATCAAAGATATTAGAAACAAAGTACTCAGATCGACTAATTAACGGCTTCTGAAACTAAATCTGTTGATTTGTTTGTTTGTTCGGGCTTTACACAAAACCAGCAGGGTAGCTTTTAGTTAAAATGTTACAGTCTAAAAGGTACTATTCCAACTGAAATACTGTGGTATATTTCATTAAAATCGGTCCAGCACAATTAAAGACAGCTTAATCCTTGTTTTAGTAGCTGCCGTAAAGGTACGAAAGTTCAAATAAAAGTAGTTCTTAGGTTTTTTATAACATAAATCTATGATTGTGTCCGGATTTCCCATGTAGCAGAAAAGCGACATTCACGCGGGCGGAGCTGTGGGAAAAAGCTAGTACAATACATGTTTATTAAATGCAGAGATGGCTGATTCTGAGGATGGAATGAATTCTGTGGGGTAGGGACCTATTGATTTGTAACAAGGGTACACTTTCAAATGCCTGCCTGAGACACCAGCTCTCACAGACTGTGTAGAGGTGTCGGGATTCTAACTAATATGAATTAGATGTAAATAGTATTTTTATACAGTTTATTTTTTGTGTGGAGAAAATAAATTTTATTTTGGAAACGGAATACTTGACGGAACCCTACATCATATACTATCTATCTATACTATAGAGAGATAGTATATGATGATAGATGTATCATACTATCATGGGATCGGTGGCCCGATGACAAAATTCACCATGCAACTCCCACATACATCAATTCCAAGCCACCTACCTGACAAAGGGTGTACGGTGGCAGATAGGCAGGTTTGACCTGTAGTCTGTTAGTCCAAGTCAGGGATTGGGAGCTCCGCAAGGGAGGACTACAAAATAGTTTTAAACATATATCTAGGGGGATAATTTATGGTGAAAGGGGACTTTCACCATAAATTATCCTTTCTTCTGGGATTTCTCTGGTGACGGGTCTTCGTGTGGTCCTAGCGTGCGCTCACCGGACAGCTGCTAATGATACCACAATAACTACGGTACCCCGTGCACTCCAGGAGACACGGTCAATACAGGTCACGACGTAACACACGCTTTCAACTCAAGCGATGTCGGATCATAAAACTTTCGATTATAATCATTTATTTCAGACTAAAATAATCCATAGATGGTTTAGTAATAATAATACTTATAACTAGTGTTAGTAATCACAACACCAGCGACCCAACAGCACGGTGTCCCACCTGTCAGCAACGGGCCTCAGAACGCTGTTCGAGCGGTCCGCCGTCCGCTCACGCAGCGGCGCACACCGTTTGCGCAGTATAGCGTAGGAATCGTCTACGCGTGCCAGTGAGAACATCGCTGACGCACTGCAAAAACGCGAATAATAAGAATTATATAAATATAATGCGATGCTTCACAGGGCTCAACTCATACCTTTACAAGTAGGTAGGTTGGAATGTCCACATTTATTCACCTACCTACATAATAATTATAAGTTATCGTGGCTATTTCAAACAATAGTGTTATTTACAAACATTTAGATACACTAGTAATTATTCTGTACAGAGAGGGATTATCATTTTACCAAATACATGGAAATTATGGTGGATTCAATAAAGCACCATAATTTCACAGTATTATGCTCTCAAAGCTCAGTAATGTCTCCCAACAGGGGGGTCGTGCTTGTGATGTCCATGTTACATCCATATCGGTGCTGATTGATGTTGGATGGATAACACTCTTAAAGTTGGTTGCTGTTGGTGGTTTGAGAGCTAAAATAATTCAATTAAGTAGGTTCACTGTTCACAAAGAATCAAGGTTTCTGACATGGTTTATGTGATACTAAGCCGAAGTAGCAATGGGCAGACGCGTGACGCGCACAGCCAGTCACCGCGGACCGGATGACGCCGCGCCGGTAGCTTATGGGACGCAGGGGATACTGTTCACGGTGGCGCTCTCTGAGGACGCCCATATCCAGCAGTGAACGTGATCGGGTCGGTAGTGATGACGCACGGTTGTGGTTTCAGCGAGCTGGAGTGCAGTCTCGAGCAGATGCGTGCGGAGTACGATACGTGCGAGGAGTACTGGAGCGGCAAGCTGGCGGCGGAGCGCGCGGCGGGCGCGGAGGAGCAGCGGCTCGGCGACGAGCGGCTCGCGGACCTGGTGGCCAAAATCAGCGAGTACGAGCGCCAGTTCGGGGCCGGCGCTTCACTGCCCCCCATCGAGGAGCGGCACAGCCTCGAGGCGCAGTTCACGGACCTGGAGGAGGAGTTCGCGCGCTACCGTGCCGACAAAGAAGCGGAGCTGGAGGCGCGGCGAGCGGATGTGGCGCGCCTCGCCGAGCGCGTGCGCGCACACGAGGCTGCCGAGCGGCGCCGCGTGCGCGACGCGCACGACGCCTCGCCCGCGGAGGTGCGCGAGCTCCGCGCGCGCACCATCCGAGCCGAGGCAGCGGCGCGGCGCCTGCACGCGCGCCTGGCGGCCGCTGACCTGCTGGTAAAGGAGTTGTACGTGGAGAACTGCCAGCTGGCGCATCGCCGCCCGCTGTGACCGCCGCGCCCGCACCCGCCGGGGCGCGGCTGCGTGCTGATACCATGCCACGGTCGTTGTATTAGCTAGTACATGTATTTCGCGACGCCAGCCGACGTGGCCGGGCCCCTCTGACCCGAGTTAAGTGCCTTTGCGTATCACAATATACGTGTTAGTGTTACAATAATATTGAGCGGGAGCGGCGGCCGCGCGAGCGGAGCTCGTCTGTCGCCGCGCCCGGTGCGAACACTGCTCGTGCTCCTTTAGAGAGGTCAGGTATCGCTTTCATGAAAACATTCCGGAAATAATTACTTTTTGAAGTCATTTTATGCTCAAGATAAAAACGTCTTGCAACTGAACTGGACCTACTAAAATATTTTTTTGTGAAAGTTTTTGAATCATTTGGTTTCATTTTGTATAATAATAATTTTTATTGATTACCGAATGTATAGATGAGTGAGCCGCTCACGGCAGGCCAGGCCTGTCGCGTGGAGGTTCAGGTGCACAAGCATGTATATACGTGATTTAAAACATGAACTAATATAAAATTTTACAATACAAAAGTAAATTATAAGGGTTGTTATGATGTAATTTTTGTTACGTCAGCAAGAGCTGTCGCTAATGTCAAAGTTTAGATAAATTACAGACGACGTGACCGACACGGGAACAGTTTTAATCCTGTAGAAAAATCGTAGTTTAATAAAAGCTAAACAAAAACGACCCATTACATGTAGATGGCGCTAGCTCATTGCCTGGAAGTAATATAGTGGCATTTACAATGGTTATTTTTAAACCATCTTTAATTATTAAGAAAAGAGATTTCTTTGTGTGAAAATTTGTTAAAATACTATTTTGGAAATTATGTATTTTCACGGTTAATTTATTGATATGCACAACGATAGAGGACTGGCAGCCAGTGTCTAATACAGTCATAGTTTCTAACTCGTTAGATGGCATTTTAGCTAATTTTATGTGTACATAAAGTTTATGTTTACATAAAATTTGCGGGCTCTAGAATTTCACGTTTTAAACCCATAGTAAGTAAAAGGAGTCTTGTATGTAACCGGTACGGAGCGACGGAGTTTTACATTTATTCCATAGACATTGTTATGCGTCGTATACAAATGTCCTTAAGCCGAATACATTTTGGTACTAAGCCTTTAAGTTAACAGTAAAACGCCTTCTAAAGGATTTTTCAACAAGAATTTTGTTTTTCAATTGGGGCAACACCAACAACATGATTAGTTTTTTGACGTATTCGTAGTAGATGCTTTGGCAATTGTTACAATGAATTCAATTTCGCTCGAAAAT
>WUAW01000066.1:0-10772 GCA_017165845.1 Thaumetopoea pityocampa | reverse complement strand
CCTACTGAGAAACACAGACCAATATCTAAACTTTGCCTGTTTGTTAAAATTTTAGAAAAAATAGTTTATAAGCGGGTTTACTGTGCACTTAAATCTTTTTCCAGTGATTACTAACATGGTTTTACATTAGCAAACACTTTCTACCGACAAAATGCCTTCCTAGTTAGAGCGAGCAGAGACTTTAATAGTGTGCGCCGATTTTATTTACAAACTAGCTGTTACCCGCTGCTCCGCTCACGTGCACTTTCTACTCAAAACCCCTCCCGGGCGTGTGCCATAATTTCTTCATAATCTTATTGCTTTCCGATTTGCTAAACAAACATTGTGATAGCTCAGCCAATATGCGTGATATAGATATCTTTTATAGCACTCAGTAATATTGTAGCTTTCTACCAGAGATTTTTTTAAATTGTATCTTTGATTCCGGAGATTGGCCCCTACATACAAACTTACAAAGTTTACATTTTTATAAAAATAGTATATATATTATAATTCTTACATTTTTATCACGAGAAGGAAGTAATGCGTGAAATGTTCGGTCGAGGCCGAGCCGGAGCGCGCGCGCGCCGCGGTGCGCACGCGACGTCGGCCCGGCGGCGCGCTGCACCAATAATATTAATATATGTGAATTTAATTAAATAATGTCTGTCTGATCTATGTTTACAACGATTAGCGTTTGACCGCGTGCCCTAGTAATAATTGTCAAAACACACCTCCAGACTGACTGACTGACTCTAAACTGCGCCTCACCGCGCACCGAACCCCGTTTCTAAATCATTACATTTAACTGTCCGACTGATCGCTTGCTGAGCGCTGCGTGTGACACCAGCGACGCGGCGGGAAAACATGGCTATTACTGGTTACCTGAGCGCCGGCGGCGCCGAGTGCGCTCCGCGAGAAACTATATCATACCTAAACAGAATTACTGTGTACCGTGTTGTGTTATGTTAAAAAAAAACGCCATTGTCCGTCCGACCGCGTCCCACGGTGATATGTGCCTGATGCTGATTATCTTTACGTGCTGGTGTGCCTGTATTGCCTGTGATCGATACGCTTGATTTTCGCCTATGATCAATACGATTGATTTTCGCCCATGATCAATACGGTTGATTTTCGCCCATGATCAATACGGTTGATTTTCGCCCATAATCAATACGGTTGATTTTCGCCCATATTTAATACGGTTGATTTTCGCCCATGATCAATACGGTTGATTTTCGTCCGTGATCGATGCAGTAGATTTTCGCCCACAGACTGCCGATCGCCGCCGCCGTCGCTCTTGTTCTTAATCCGATGTTCTATATCTCATTTATCCGACCAGCTCCAAGCTTGCATGTCTGGGCTCGTACTCTCAACTTATTCAGCGCACTAACCATTTTCTGATTGTTTTACAAAGAATTTTCTTTGACAAAAAACAAATGTGACAAACTCTTCCGATAAGTACCATAAATAGCTTAAAACCTTTTTTAAGGTAGCTTTTGTCATAATTTAGATAATGTTATAAAAGTTTTTCTACTTTTAAAAGCCGCAAACCGTTCCTCAGCGCGGCGCGAGGCGCGCGGCGCGCGGCGCGGCGGCGGCGTGACTGCAGCCTTTTACATGAGTAATAGCGAAACACAGCTTCTAATAATTCATTTAATCCCCGTTTTATCAATTTAAATCCTTAAATGTCAGAAGTTTAAGTCGGTACGAGTGAGGGCCGCCCCCCACCGCGCACGCGGCGCGTGCTCGGAGGCCCCAGTGCTAAGTATGCCTTCTTGGGCGTTCATCCCAAGAACGTAACCGCGCTTTAAGAACTCCTCGCACTCGTCTGGACGCTGACGAGCGCTCGGCAACGGCTACCGCAGGGGCACTGTACCGCTTGCTACGTTTTACAAGCGACGGGTCCCTCGAGACGACGCTAAAGCTGTTCCGGTCAATGCTAGGCCGAGCCGTTCTGAACCGTTTGGGAGCCGACGTGTGGCGGTGCGGGTACACTCGCAGCACAAGTTGTATTCAGTTCCCCAAGTTCGCGCGACACGCGACCGCCGGCCGCACCGGGCCCGGCGCCTGCTCCGTGCGGCGCGCGAACGACGGCTCGCCCCGCCCAGCCGTGACGTCGCACGGCGCTGCTCCTCCACCGGTCCGACATGTTGTTCGTTTATTTCTTGTCATCAAAAACGAACCGCTGCGAGAGGCCGTGCGTGACGCAACTAAAATACAATGCGCGCCAAGAGAACGCGCACCCTCTCGTACCTCCCGCCCGCCCCGCGCACAGGGCGGGCGGGGCGGCGCGCGGGGGTCCCCCCTCGGCGGCGGTCACGTGGCACGTCCTCGTGTGCCCTCACTGTTTCAAGATGATGTATAATTTGTGAATATGAATTATTATCGGTGCGCACGCGCCGAGTGTGACGTCACGCCTCGTTGCGGCACGCGTGCGCCGGCGCCTCGCCCTCGCGTAGTAACGATCTGTGCGAATGACGACATCGATCTCGTGCCCGTCGCGCATAACGCGACGCACGCGGTCCTTCGCCGTGACGCGGCGCGGCGCCGGCCGCCCGCCCGCGTGCCCGTCCACACCGCTCGAGCCGCACGAGGCCCGCGCGCGCCGAGCCCGCGGTGAGCGCCCGCTGTGTGTTGCAGAGCCGCAGCGGCGCGGGCGCGGCGGCGTGCGGCATGGAGTGCGGCGTGGCCGGCTACGCGGCGCCCCCCGCGCCGCACCCCGCCCGCTCGCCCACCGAGCGCTCGCCGGCGCGCGCCGGCCTGCACGTCAACTTCAGCGATAAGGGCGAGGTGGGCACCCGCTGTGGTAGCGAGGAGCGCGCCCTTTAATGAAGCGCCGACTACTAACGGGCGTCTGTTGCATGCGGACAGGTGAAGGAGCGCCGGGAGAAGTTTCTGACGGCGAAGTACGGCAGCCACCAGATGGCGCTGATCCGCAAGCGGCTCGCCGTCGAGATGTGGCTCTATGATGAGCTGCAGAAACTGTACGACGCGCCCGCCCCCGTGAGTACCACCCCCCACCCCCCGTCCGTAGTGAGCGGACGCCGCGCCCCCCACCGCCCACCGGCGGCGGCTCACCGACCGATCCATAGAATTACCAAAACCGGGAAGTGCGAAGTAGGCGCGGTACGCCTGTCAAAAGTATGGGAATAGTGCTCAGTGACATCAATGTTGGTCGTAGCCCGGCCCCGGTGGTTCGGTTGTAACATCGGGTCCAGCCGTCCGTCTCACGATATTCATTATGTTCGTAGCCGCGCCGTATCGTTTCATATTGAAATACAAACATAATGGTAGCAAATATCTTAATAATAGAGGTGTGCACCAGCGGTAAGTACGATTTCATATATTTAAAAAAAAAACTTATGTAGGTATTTTCAATTCAATAAAAAAATTAATAGATATTAATGCAAAAACCATCCTTAATACTCAAGAATAAAGTCTATTTTGTATTCAGTGCACTATTCAGGACTTCTTCGCTACCCTATTAGTGAGGGTAACCAAGTCGCGCACTAGTTTTATCGATAAGAATTACTATAACAATATACTAAGGCATAAAATATGTACAAAATTTGTGTCTGGTAATACGATTGGACACTGTCGAGTATCTAATAATAAAAATAATCATCTTTTGATTTACATTAAACCATGATTACCGGATTTTCGCTATAGCGGGAACCCGACATATGTCTGAAAATCCCGAAACAATCATAAATTTAGTTAAAAACTAACCCTTTTTTACTTGAGTTCTAGTAACTTACAACGGCTACTAAGAAAGAGATCTGGTTGCGTCTTCATTTGTACTTGAACGATTGTGATCAAACGCCGCAGTATTTAAGTTGAAATAGTATTTAAAACTGTAATAGTTTGGTTCATAAAATATTTTACACAAAAAAAAAAACAAAAAAATCTACTCTAAAATGCACTAAAATGTAAAAAAATAATTACGTTATGCATTTACTTCAATTTACTATTTAATTTGTTATTTTTGGAGTCGGAGCAAGCCTAAATACGTTAAGATGAAACGACAATCAAATACAATTAAGAGAGATTACCCGTGCTACTTTGTTATATGAGACCAGCATAGAAAGAAAAAAACGCCTATCTCAAACTAGGAAATCAACATCCAAGGCAATTTTAAAAGATGCTAGTGAAATACGTGAAAATAGAATTTCTAAAATGCGGGCTTATAGTAAAAAAAAGTATTAAACAATGAAAATATCGAAAGACACACACCGTCTCGGCTTGGTCCACAAGCGCCTATCCAACGAGACGGAAGATCAAGGTGCTCACCGTCTCAGCTTGATTCACGAGCGGCTATACAATGACACGGAGGAGCAACGTGCCCACCGTGTGAGTCACAGTGTGCCTCATGACAATTCATTAAACCTAAACACGGTAAGGTTACATTATTTTAACACGAAATTCCGACGTCTTACTTCGTTTTACATTCGTGCTCTTTGTCGTTAAGAGGTTTGCTAAGAAGTCCTACCTAAGTACCTAGTCTTGGATTGTCATATACCTACCAATATCTCAATCCGAATTTTAGGAGTTTCTGAGTATATCTTCGGAACCCAAGGTCAAGGTCCAGTGCCAATAAAAATAAAATGAGGCCCCATTTTATTTTTATTGTCACTTGAAAATGTCCCCTTTACAACAAAAAAAGACATTTTAATATTGGTTTGCAAGCGACGAAGTTATTAATAAACATAAAAAAATACAACCGAATTGAGAACCTCCTCCTTTTTTGGAGTTGGTTAAAAATCTACCCTCTGGTTGTTGCTAAAATCTCGAAAAAACAAAAAATCGAAGGATTTTGTTTTAAAGGCCTTTATTTAATCGAACAATTTTTTTTTAAATATCTTGATTTACAAAAAATGACATTTAACAGTTTTATAATAGTATAGATTAGTGTAGATGTCTACGAGATACGAGATTATCTTCTACTGAGCATACTCCCGACCTTGCACGAGAGCGTCACGGTCTGCCTTTTTATTCAGGGGAAGTGGCTGTGGGGCGGGTTGAGATGACCGACTGCCGTCATCCCCGCAGCCCCCACTATCCCTGCGACGACTAGTGTCAGAATGACACTAATCGATCGATTACGAGATTATGTAAATATATGTCTGGGCCGATATCATGATGATAACGACGGTTTATATCACCTATCTAATCTAACTAATTAAATAACGCGTGTGTTTATTTTGTTCGTCCTACCGCTTCTCTATTTACTTCACGCGCGGCAATATCAGCTGTCGATATCGGCAAGCGTTCAGCGCGCCCTGCACTGGTTGGGTAGCGGTGGATAACGGTGATTCCTTGGATAGGGATAGGTAGGATATAATAATCAACCTTTTGTTTAGGAAACTAGGATCATAATCGCGTTCACCGTTCACCCTAGCTTGCCTATTGATTACAAAATGTCGTAAAAACTTTCTACATTACACTAAAATAAATTTTGTGTCAGTTATTGAAAGTATAACGTCGAGTGCGTGATTTATACCAGTTTTGCGTAAAATGAAAAGGACCACTCAAAAGAATTGTTCACTAGTGGTGTATCGTTCGATTCGCCGTTTACTCGTGCGGGTTCGCCGCCAGCGGCCCCCGGATGAACCCCACGCACCGCACTTCCCGGCGTCGGTAGTTCTACGCCTGTAACCAACAAAACGATCAGTGACGTGTAGCCGCCTCAACCGTACTTTATATAAAGTACTAGCTTTTGCCCGCGGCTCCGCCCGTGTGTTTGTCGGTTTGCCACTACATACAAAATCCCGACACAATCATAGATTTATATAAAAAGCCATATACATACATAAATAAATTCTTGTATATTGTGCCGACCACTTCACTGCGCAGTACCGCGCGTCCGCAACAGATGGCGCGGCCCCGAGTGCCGACGTCAGAACTCTGAATCACGCGAATAATATTTGATAGTGATCTAGCGTATACACAACGGCCCGACATCAACCGTCGGGGCGGTGGCAGGCCCCGCCAGACAGCACCCGTCGGGTCGGAAGATCTTCCCTGCACCGATACTGCCACTGCTGCCACACTTCGACCTATAGCTGGTGAATCGTCACACTATTAACATCTTCAATATCAACTTCATCAGCGGTGGTCGCTCCGCTTGTGATTCGGAAGTACTGGCGACGCGGCGCGCGGCGGGTACCCTGTATTTTTTTTTGAGTGCGCGAGCACAGCGCGCGGCCAACCGTGATTTCATAAGAACTCCCCGGCACCGAGGCGCGGGCGCGCCCAGGGCTCGCCCACCTTTGCGTCGCCGGCACGCGCGCGCCGCTGGTTCTGTTGTGTGATCAGGTGTGTGGTGCGCAGGAGGGCGGCGCGGGAGCCGGCGCGGGCGTCGCGCAGGAGGTGGAGGTGGACATCGACGAGTTGCTGGACATGGACAGCGACGAGCTGCGGCGCGCGCACCTCACGGTACGTGCCCCGGCCGCTGCGCACACGCGACACTGTCGCCGTCACGGCGCGGAGAACACGCGCGCGTTTGTGCGTTTCATACACACCCAAACGTTTGTTTTACACACGTCGCTCATTTGACGTAACTGAAAATTTAAAATTTGCAGCTGAGCTATTTAAAGTAAATTTATTTTTCTACGACGAGTAAATCTCTTATACCATTGGCCATTTTTTTTGTTTAGTTAAAGCGTGGTTAAGTTAATGTAGTTTAATTAGATCCTTACCTATGAACTTGCCTAATTTTAATACTGGCTACTGTGAAGATCTTTCATTATATTTATAATTCAAATTCAAATTAATTTTATAATGTAGCTAGGACATTTATTTATAGTTGTTCATTTGTTTTCCCGTCGTTCGAATTTTCTTTGAAACCGCTGTTCCTGTGCCCGCGGAGCAATAGGACTGCGCGTTGTTGTCGCACACGAGTGCCGCGGCACTGCGCGCGACATCAGCGCCGCGGCGGACAGAGTATCGCAGCCGAACGCAATGAAAAATATTAAACTCCTTATTAAATACTCAGAAGTACGTATTATAATTTGCAGCAGTTATGATATCGGATTTTTCCTACATCGTGATTAGAAAAAATGAGGAAATCCGATCAGCTTTTTAGACAACCATCAATTTATTTTCGGGGCACATTTGCAAGGACCTGGTAACTTAATAACTCAATCTTGACTGTGGAGTTTATACGGACTCTAAAGAACTCGAGAACTTTTGGATAATTTTTAAAATGTTTACCAAGTTTCCCAGAGTCGTCAGCTGGTGCAGTGCCTACAAAACCCTCACTTGTTCAGCCGCGTGGAGTGCCTAGAGTTCTAGCGTGTTGAGTAAGAACAATTATACAAACTCTTACATTTTGTTCATGTTGACTAGGAAGCAATATGCGTTAGGTTCTCTAGTCTTTGTCATTTATATGAGATTACGCTGTCGCTGTAAGGTCGACAAGGCACACACCTTTGCTCTTCTGAATTTTTTTCGAATTTAAATATCGGCACTCGGTTGAACGTGCGGCGCGGCGCCGCCGCCGCTGCTCGGGACGGCTGCGCACACGCGGGCCTCCCGCCGCCGTCCCGCGTCCTTTAACGGTTTTCCTTTGTTCTTGTTCTATTGATCTCCGTTTACACTTTCTCATACTTTTATTTATTATCTTTAATAGGAGATTGAAATTGAATTGATTTGTGCATTTTGGGACGCTCCATTATTTGAAATAACAATATTATGGGGCACATCGTGAGTCTCGTCACTTTGCACCGAACCGACCTTGCGTGTACGCAGGTAGTGGACTCCACAGAGGTGGAGTGGTCTGATGATGACCTTGATGATGAAGAAGTGGAAGTGTTTGAACTAACTGACAAAATGTTGTGTTTTAGAACACACCTGCGTTTGCCGGTTGACATTCATCACCACTATCTTCTGGTAATGATGTTTACATCTCGCGTTAAATATTTGTCAAAGCTATGAGAGATCGAGCCGTCTGCGTTTGTACCACTGGCGCGGGATCAGGTACAGCTCACCCGATGTGAATGTTTCTGATTGTGATTTGATGAACTGTTGGCCGGTAAATCGAAACGGAATTCACAATGTTCTAGTCGCTGTATTAAGTGATACCTAAATTGACTTCTAGTAAATTAGCAAACTTTCTCCCATTATTGTAAATAACTTAAAATATAAATAGAAAACAAATGGTTATCAAAAATACTTTAAGAAAAGAGAAACACGTTCTATGCATCATTTAATAATTCCATGTATGGAATAACAACAATAGCACGACGCTTCACATCGGGGTTTGTAAATACAGAAAATATTTCGTTTCGTCGCCTCGATTTCTCTCTTTCAAATTCATGATAAATTGCCTTGTCATACTTTAAAAGTACATACTTGAATCAAATACCCAATATATAATAATTTTTGGAGTAACAACTTTAGTGCTAAGAAATATACAATCGTGTCCTTGTTAACGTAAAAATATATATTTTTTGGAACAACAATGACGAAAATAATCATTCTGTCGCTGTAGTCCCAAAATAACACGCAGTGTCGTGATTACTATTAAGTCGATATAACGCTCGCCGCGCGCGGCCCGCGGCCGGCGTCCGGGCCGCGCGCGGCGGGTCTTTTCCGCGAAATTGTTACGAATCGGTATAAATGTACCGGTGACGTCAGCGCCGCCGGCACAGCGCGGCGCGTGCGCTCACGGGCACATCTTTGTTTCTTCAAAAGTGGAATTCCTAACTAAATTTTCCTTTGTAACACAATATTGGAGTCACATGACGTCCGTGTTTCGCCGGAAGTGCCTCGTGTATTTTTCATAATAACTTAACGTAACCTGTGTGGGTGTTGACCCCACCGCGCCGCTGCGGCGTGTGCGTGCGGTCGGGGCCCGCCGCGCCACTCGCCCCCGCCCGTGTCCGCGCCCTCGTCTGGTCATGGGCCACGACTGTTAACCCCGTGCCCGTTGTCCGCAGGTTCTCCTGGCGGACGCCAAAAAGCCACAGAAGGATGTACATGTAAGTTTATATAGTTATAGCAGGTGCGCACGCGGCGCGCGGGCGCTGCTCGCGCGCATCAGCTCGTCGTTATTGATTGTTCTCTGACATACGTCCCGCCCCGTTTCGTCACGTTTCGTCACGTCACGTCACAGTAGAGTACAGCCCCGGCACGGCGATATTTTTTTTCGAAGTGAGAGCTGCTGTTGGCCCTGAGGCCTTTACAGCGTCACCGGACGAGGTGACGAGCGCGAAGTGCGCTCCAGCCTAGCCTTTACGGCTGAGAAGCGGGGCGGCTAGCGCGAGGGCACCTCCAACGGGACGGCGGAGACGCGGCACTGCGTCGCGATCCGGTTCGTAGGCGGCGGCGGCCACCACCAGCGGATTGGGGTGCTCGGAGGCCTGGGCGAAGTACCTTTCGGATACTTCGCGGAAGTGTTTCGCGATCGTGGTTAGTCGGAGGGCGGAGTGGAGATCAACATTGCGTAGAAACCAAGGGGCGCCTACGGCTTTTCGGAGAACGCGTTCCGCTGCCTGAAGAACTGCATTGTCTATGGACACTTGTCATAGTGATTTCGTTTGGCGCAACGTCGCACACTCGTGTACTAGTGTTAGTGCGTGTGCGCGCGCATGTCTCCGAGTGCGCGGGTCCCGTGGCACCCGCGGTAACAGATGGAGTACTGTTGCGCCGGCGCCACACCGAAATGACGAAACAACAGCTACAACATTGTTACATTCAGTTGATCGCCACTGAACGAGTGGTTCGGTAAAGTACAGCCTACTATCAACTGTATGAAGAACGGTAACTATTAATAATTGTTATGTGTTACAGAAATTCATCAACGAGTTGTTGGACAAGGCGAAGACCCTGTAGGCCGCGGGGTGCGGCTCGCGGCGCGCGGCGCGCGGAGCGTGTGTCGCGCGGGGTGCAGCGTTGAGGATGTAGTGGTATTGTAGTGCGTGCGGGGGCGCCTCCGCACCGCAGCGCGAGCACGCGCCGCCGCAGCGCGGCGCGAGCGCGTGCTTGCACCCGTGGAGCGGCGCGTGATGCGGGCCGCGCGCCGGGCCGCTCCAACCGACGCCGACGTGTACAGATATTAGTTATCAACTCATAGTGTTAGTGTGGACCTAGGTTAAGTACTGTCAATGGTGTCATCGGTAGACCTCCGCGCGCGCGCCGCGCCCCGCGCACGCCGCCCTCACGTTACGAGTTGAAGTGCCCCGGACCGCGCAGTGGCGCGCACCGGGGCACAGACACACACGTAACATCACGACAGATACGTAACGTTACGTGACACGCGCGGGGGGTGGGGGAGGAGTGAGTGCGTGCTCGTAGTACGCGATACGCCCTACCACGAGGGTTACTCGTCTAGCAGTACCCCGCGCCCGGTCGCTGGTTGAACCACCGAATACTCGGCCCCGGCGCGTCCCGGCGGAGCTCTGTTTTGCTAATATTGTTATTTCATCGAGTTCAAATGCGTTTCTGGCAACTGGTGTCGCGCCACTCACTTAGAAAGATTTAAATTTCCGATTGTCGTGACGTGGTCGCGGGGCCCGCGATCGGCTCGGACCACTCTGGGCCCCGCCCCGCGGCTGCGCACGGGCACGCGCGGCGCCGCTCGCCCCGCGCTGGCTGCCGTGTATTATGTTATTATCGGTGTTGCGAGGCGCGCGCGTCGCGCGGCGGGCGGACCGCTCAGGAGGTACCTTAAATTTAGACTTGCCCGCTTAGTTCATAAACAAACCGTTCATTTCTCGTGCTGCGCCCGTATTATCAGCTCTTATTTCCAGTCAGATTACGCCGTAAAGTGAACTGCCTTGTAATTTCGT
>WUAW01000065.1:20692-41665 GCA_017165845.1 Thaumetopoea pityocampa | reverse complement strand
TATATATATATATATCAAAATCAGCTTTAATTAGTTTGAATTTGGATGTTGCGAAGCAAGTGTTTCCCACCGTGTCTGCAACGAGTAAAACATTTGAGAAAACGCTCCATGCGACCCAGCTTGCCTCCTCTGAACTGCGTACTAATTACAACTTTGTATTTTTAATCAAGACTAATTAATTATAACATTTTATAATTTGCTTTTATTAAAAGCATGTGTTTAGCGTTACTCCTCGGGAATTAGGTACTCGTGTACGTATATAGAAAATAACTGAATTAATTTATACAACCGATAAAATGCTGCATTCTCGCGTATCGCCGCCGTAATATCGGTATCACCATATCCGTCGGTGCTGTGAACACCAGCTGAGGGGTGCGTGAAGATGATGGACAATAGGGTTATCTTGAAATTTCACCCACAATTACTAAGATTTACAAATCAACTGCCATGTATCAAGATTTGTCAAAATATCATCATCATCATCATTTCAGCCCGTAGCTATGCACTGCTGAACATAGGCCTCTCCAATTGAATTCCAGCGCGACCGATCCATAGCCACCTGTATCCAGCGAGACCCAGCGATCCTCACCAGGTCGTCGGTCCATCTCGTAGGCGGCCGTCCCACACTGCGCTTCCTAGTACGTGGTCTCCATTCAAGGACCTTTTTGCCCCATCGGCCATCCGATATTTGCGCTATGTGGCCTGCCCATTGCCACTTCAGCTTGCTTATCCTACGGGCTATGTCAGCGACTTTGGTTCTTCCACGGATCTCCTCATTTTTGACTCGATCTCGTAGAAAAATACCGAGCATAGACCTCTCCATAGCTCGCTGCGCGACATTGAGCCTTTGAAAAATTTTTTGTGAAGCACCACGTCTCAAAGCCGTAAGTCATCACTGGTAATACACATTGGTTGGTCAAATGTCAAAATATAATCTATTACAATTATAAAATTGTTAATTTTCAAAAATCAAAGATATTCAAAATCAAACTACTCAGATCGACTAATTAAGGGCTTCTGAAACCAAATCTGTCGAGGTTTGTTTGTTCGGGCTTCACGCAAAAACCAGCGGGTAGTTTTTGGTTAAACTATTACAGTCTGAAAAGTATTATTCCGACTTAATGCGGCACGTTTTATCAAAACCGGTCCACTAAATTTGATACAACTTGATCCCTGTTTTAGTAGCCGCCCTTAAAGTGCGAGAGGTCAAGTAAAAGTGGTTCTAAGACTTCGTATAAATCAGTGATTGCATTAGGATTTCCCACTTAATGGAAAACCGACATTCACGTGGGGGGAGCCGCGAGCAAAACGAGCCGTGTCCGTAGTAGGTTATAGTTATGTTACCGGAGCCAAAAACATAGTTTTTAAAAATTTTGCCTGTTTGTCGGTTTATCTGTGCGTTTGAACACGCTAATCTCAGAAACGGCTGAACCGATTTGAATACGGTTTTCACTGTTGCATTTTGGCAAGCTTCTTGTAATATTTAATGGTTGTTTCATTCCGATCGATCCACAAACAATAAAATTAATTGAAATAATACGCGATATTCTAGAAATGCGCTTCGGTCGATTTAGCTAAAACGTTTGTTGACTGTTTTTCTTAAAACGATGATCGCAAATTTATAATTATGAACACAAGGAATACATCTATACATATAATAAAATCGTAAACGAACCGTGTCTGTACTATGAATATTTTTTCAAAAAGCCAACCATACAGATTGTAACTATGTTATCGGAGCCAAAAATTTAGTTTTTAGAAATTTTTTTCTCTGTTTTTCTGTTTGTAGATTTGTGCACGCTAATCTCAGAAACTGCTAAACCGATTTGAATGCTGTTTTTACTGCTGCATTGTGACAAGCTTCCTCTAACATTTGGTGTTTGTTTCATCTATCTATCATTTATCAATTCATTCTTATTAAGATCGGAGAAAATAATTTATGTATAATTTCGCTCTTACCGAATGCCCACGCCGACGGAGTCTACAGCTAGTATATAATATTATTTAATTTTAAAAGCTCCTAATCTATTTTAATTTTACTTATAAATACAATACATACAATACTATACCTTAAGCATAAATGAATGATTAGATTTTGCAAGTGGTCGTTATGCTTTCAGAACAATCTGAAATCCAGACGATGCACACATTAACTAGTTTCGGAGTACGAGGTCTGCCTTAATTTGTATGCGGCCCTCGGATCGGCCGGGCGGAGTCGGCGTGTGCTTCTTTGTAGCTTCAGAAACCAATTTGTATACCAGTAAGAAAATTAAAAACTTTCGGATGCTTTCGCAGTTGCCATCTAAACGCAATAAAAGCTTTTTTGCTCGAGTTTTACGCGAATATGGATGCCTGTTACGAGCTTTAGCTGGTTTTTAATGATTATGTAATTTTACGCAGTTCAGTAATGATTATTTATTATTATTATTTATTAATTATTTAATAATTACTTAGAACACTGCAAATTGTGCAGTGGCCATTAATTTTTTTTAAGTAACTGTATAAATCAAACATTAATTTAAAGCAACGAGTCGCGGTTACATAACAAGCTGACTTCGGTGGAAAGAGTATTCCAGAGGAAAGCATTGTATAAGAAGAATTAATAAAATTAGGACGTAGTATAGTGATCAGTATCCTCGCCAATCACGCGGGAGACCGGGATTCGATACCCCGCCGAAAAACCGGTAAAAAAGCCGTGTATGTAGTACTCTATTCTGTACCCAGTATTCGTGTAGTTGCATACAATTATGTGTTACCGTATTATATAATCTTACAGGTGAGATTGTGTTTCCTTTATTTTTCATTAAATACTTCGACTGATAGAAAATGCCTCAGGCATTAAGTCCGCCCCGCCCATATGTCATTAGTGTATATAATGAAAAATGAATAAATAAATAAACAAACGCAGAAACTTTCACACTCATAATATCAAAAACATAATCAGGAGCACCAGCCCGCACCAGGCCAGCGTGGTACACTACATCCTAACTCTCTCCTGATTAAGGGAGGTTCGTCGCATTGTAGTGGGACCGAATGTCGACTGAGAATGGTGATGGTGAAACAGCAATTTTTGAAAATAGTAAATAATGATGATGACATTTCATATCTTAGATTCGAACTCGAGATCTAAGACTTAGAGCTTGCATTGGTTCATTAGGCTATCACTGTTATAATTCTGATCATCATGTGACTTTACCATCATATAAATGTTTAAATTATATAACTCTGTAGATGCTCCCTATTGAATGTTATGTTCTAGATAAAAAAGTTTAAATCAATTCAAAACGTACAGACAACAGTATCTCATCAAACGTGTTGACATTGCCAATTCTCCCTTTATAATAATTAACACTTTATACTAAGAAATTAACATTTATAACATACCTAAGCCCGAAGAATTTCGGAATTAAACGCAAAGTGACATTAAGACAGATGTTAAGAGCCGGAACAATAATTAAGAGGCTGTCGGTATGAAACCGCGTCGTCGGCGGCGAGATTTAATTAGTGAGAGAACAATCCGAGGCGCCGGCGCGGGGGCACCGCTCCAACTCGCCCGCATTTGGACGCCGCGCCTCGAGTCCCTGCCGAGCGGCCACTCGCTCGCAAGGACAGGTGCACGAGACGAATGGCTTAGAACGATGTTATGAATTAAATATTTAGACCCAGATAAAAGAAAATAATACATACATACATACACTCACGCCGATATCCCATAAGGGCAGGCAGAGACCATAGTATATACTACATACATACATACAGTCACGCTTCTTTCCCATTGGGGTAGGCAGAGACCACTTTCCACCTGCTACGATCGTTAAATGTAGCAGAATAGCTATCCGCAGCCCACATTTCGCCCCCGCGGGCAACGAGACGTGTCGGGTGGTGAACCACGACGCAGCCATTTTATAAGGTTAAAAATGTTAAAGTTCCTCATTGCGTTCCCGCGAATTAATGGAGAGGAAAGGAAAAAGGATGAGGTAGGAAAGGTGTATTGAGCAAGGAATATGGAATTTTGGAATAGGATTATAGGATATGGGATACTAATATCTCGGAAGGAGTAGGAAGAGACGGTAGTAGCTCGGGAGGCCGGGGCCGCTTAGCCGTATACTTAAGTCAATTTGCCGGACAGGCTAAAAAACTAAGTACTCCCTGACCTAAAATAATAATAATAATTTATTTTTTCTTCACAATATAATTAACGCGTTCGCTGTGATCCTTTATCTTCTTTTCCTTTTCTTGTACTTTCAACCGGTGCATTATGCCACTGTGCCAATGAGTCGTCAATAATAATAATAATAATATTCTGGACCCTTTCACACACATTAATCTAGTCCCAAACTAGGATTTCCTGTATCTTGGGTACTACACAACGATATACATACTTATATAGATAAATAAAATACATAAGTAGATAAATACATTCATGACTCGGATGCAAATATTTGTGTTCATCACACAAAGTTCGTCCCTACCGGGATTCGAACCCGGGGCTCATTATCACAGAAAGCAGAGTCACTGTACCAATCAGTCGTCAGTAATATACCCGACTAATAAATATTAAAAACTGCTGTTTCACTATTTTTATATTCTCATGTATAGACATAGATATTGACAGAATAGTCTATCAGTCTATTTGCCTCTCATTTTTATAACCATTGTAACAGTGTTTCAAGCAATCGGTACACCTATTGCCCAGTGGGCAAAATGATATCATCGCAGTTATGAAGTTCGTATTAGATGCTTGTCTTATTAAAATGTGATTTGTTATACAAAAACAGTCCGATAATACGACACGTCTGGGGCTGCAAATCCTATTTCCCTATCTCACCATATTTGTATTCGAAGCTCGATCCATCTAATATTTCCTTCCAACTCCACCGGCGCTATCTGCGTTCCTTCCTGACACCGAATCTAATCGGAATAGATATTAAAACTTTTCTTACAACCGATTCGTTCGTTCCGTTATATTAACGAAATTATATGTACGTACGGAAGTTTAGTAATAATGGCGACTTACTAATGTAATACACTGACATATTATCTTACAAAATATTGTTTCTTGTTTGATACCAAATTAAATTAACACATCGCTGAGAATGAAAATGACATAAGTCAGAATTTTAAGAAAAAAAAAATATACAATATATACAAAAAAATGACAAAAAATATTTATACACAAAATGATTTTAAATAAGCACATTTTCTAGTCTGGTAATAAAATAGTCATTTTGCGCTGATACGAAGATAAACTGATATTTCGGCTTGTTGGACCCGCGCGCTACGCCTCCCGCTAGGGACAGGACATCATCATCGTCACCATCAGCCCGTGTAAGCCCACAGCCGGACATTAGTATTCTCTTTATAAAGAATGAATTTGGTATAATCTCCACGCTTGACATGCGTCTTGAAGATCGCAGTAGATTTTAATTGAACAACAGGATAACGGTGCTATCCGTTATCTTAGTACATCCCATAGCTGGTTATATTTACTTTTAAAGGAGTGAAGACATGACAAACAGATTGACAGACAAACGCAATTTCATTTTTATGTTATCTGTGATATCTGTCCTCGGTGTCATATATTATTATGGCAAATTTTAAAACAATCGGCTCAGCGTTTGCGGCGTAAAAGGAAATAAACAGGCTGACAGACATATGTACGCCCAACACCAAAATTTATTAGCAAGGTGAATTAATAAATATTAAAAGCCTATTAGATATAAGTGCAAAACGTGAACAATTGCGCTATTTGTTAAATTAAAATCAAGCCTTTTATTCACCGAAGTAGTAGGCAGAGACGTACGATATTTAACCAAAGCATTTGCGACCCATTGCAAAAAGTAGCCAGACAGTTGCCATAGACGTCATCGGTTCCAAATTTGGATATCTCACGACATTTTTTTTCACCTAATGCAAATATAACCAAAAATAATATAATACAAACATGAGCCGTAATTTTTTTTATTTGCAAAAAAGTAAACGCAAGGCAAGGTAAATACTCGACCAATTTATTTATCACTGCTATATTATAGGAAGTTTAGTACTATGATACTGTTAACTTTATCAGTATCTATGAGTAGTATTAACATTATTGTACTAACAGAGTCATATTTATAACTCAGTAATGGATTAGCACACACTGACATCTTTAAAGCAAGTATAAAAATCAACTCATAAACTAGTGTTTGCGGTATTTAACAGAATAAGTCAACTAAGGACAAGGTTTTGATAAAATGAAGTGTCCGAGTTTAGAAACGCGAGACGTGCAGGCAGACAATATTGCGTGCTGTAACTCGAGCGTTGACTAGATCAGCTTTGTGGGACTTTTTAACAGTAACCAGATTTTCTGATGCAACAGTGTACATCCACATTATTGGATGAGAAAATCTGGCGTTTCATTACAAATAGTTCCAAAGAATATTTTATACGCTAGTGCGATTTTCACAATTACGTCCTTTTTGAAATGTGTAAATATCATTTGGTCTGCTTATAAAGATTTAGATTCAGTTACGGATGACAAAAACGACTGACCGGCATAATAATAGCATCGCTTCATGTATTTACATGGATGCTATGAGATCCAGCTAGGATATGTGCCAGGATGTACTCGTATGTAGCATCGTTATCCTGTTATTCAATCAAAATCTACTGCCATGTCCAAGATTGGAGTTTATGACAAATCCTCCCTTTTAAGGAGGAGGGGTATGTCCAGCAGTGGACTTCAACGTGGACTAAAATGCAACTCTTATAATTACACCCTGTCCGTCTGTCTAACTGTGTGCATAGGCATTGTATTTGGAAACTATTGGCTAGTAGATACAAATGAAAATTAACAGGTGGTTTCTATGAAAAGAAAAAATAAGCGGTACATAAATGTACAATAAGTTCAGACAGGTCTTCATAAATAATTGGGTTTCAAAATGGCTTCTTTATTTAAGTTGATATTTAGTGAGATTTGCGGTTCTAGTCTCAAAAATGAGTGTGTATGTAACTTTTCAATTATGGGATGGAAAATTCAGAAAAAAATAATCAAGATAGTGGAACTTAATAAAAAAAATTCAACAATAACTGATTTACTTATGTTGAGTAGTTTTTGATAGGTGATATTTTAATTTATACCGCCATTTCGAGTACAGTGATTGCAAAGTAACATAGTTTTAAAATATTACTATATGCTGAGCTGAATACCACAATTGGCTGTCAGTAATATAGAATCTGATAGATTTTTTTTATAATATTTTATGGTCTGGTATCTGAGACCTTTAAGCCAAATCATCATTTTAATATATACTTTCATCATTTTAACAATAAAATATCGGTGTGTCACATTTTATTGTTCTTGGTAGTTTTGATGTCAATCCGATGAATACATTTTTTCAAGACAATTTGTCTGAGGAAACTCATGCTCAGTCAAAGTGTGACTGAGCATGAGTTTCCTCAGACAAATTGTCTTGAAAAAATACGGTCATTTTGCTATGTTAGTCACAGTTTTATTCCAATGTTCATGATTATTGACGATTAATACACAAAACAAGACCAAATTTATATATTAAACATCACAATAAACTAATATAAAACATTAAAATAAAACTTCTAGTGACGCTTCACTCGAGTTGGCGCCAAAACTAGAATCTGATAGATTAATATAAATACTACAGATTATAATTATTGTTATATGACTTCGGCATAATAATGGCATTACTCATATTGTCCCGCGGATGGTCTGAGAACCAACAAAGTGATGTACTAGGATTATTAAGAGCAGCGTTATCCTGTTATACAATCGAAATCTACTACGATATCCAAGATGGCTGCCAAGCGAGGAGATTATGGCAAGTCACTCCTTCGTAATGAAGAGGCACATGTCCAGCTATTCCATGGACTGATTATGATGTAGAAAATAAAATACTATAGATACCAAATTTAGACACAATTGTTACTAGTAATAAGTAACCTTTTCTAATCAGTACAGAATATATTATGTATGTATAGTTCTATCTACACATTTTATGTACAAAGTATCTGTATTAACTAATGGGTCAGCGTGACTCGTACATAAAAGTGTCGACAACACAAAAAGTTGGTAAGTGGCCGCGTACGCGTGTATCTCGCCTTATCTAATTTATTTAACTGTTAGCGGAGCCACATCGAAAACAAGCTCCCGTCTCTGGAGCACTGCAACGGGAGTACGTCTTATTGAGATTTACCGTCAATGCTGTTAAGTAATTCTTGTTATTAGTTGTGTTAGGAGAAAAAAGTTTTGTCAAATAACAAGTACCTAAATGTGTAACAATCTTAGTAAGGTTTACTGGTGAATAAAGTGACCGAGATAGTTATAAACTACTCTGACTCTCTCTCTGTCTCTTTATCTCTCTCTAGACAACGACTGCACTGCCATGTGGTAGCAGCACGACATACATGTCGTTTCTACAGAAACTGTGACACAGAACTTAAAACCATGGCACACATGCTGTGTGTGCTATTGCGATGCATTGCCCGGAAAGCGAATGGATCTTCTAAGTTACCAGACCACCACCAGACCTTTTCACTGCTAGATTAGAGAAATTACTTTTCACTGCTAGATTAGATTAAATGAAGAGTAGCTTCAATGAAGCTGCTCTTGGTAAACTTAGTACAAGAAGAGATTAGGGTCATGGGAAGCACAAATGATTCCTTAGGGTCAACGTACATCGAGGTAAGCATTATTGACCCACAGAGGTCATATTAAGATAAGAATCTTAGCGAAAAGGTTCATTTGATAGATAGAGTTTTAAGATGTTTAACTGTATGCGTATGTTGATTAGGACTGTAACAATACATAAAACCCGTAGTCATATAATTTAACAAGATGCCTGCTAAGCGTGGCGGTTATGGTAAATCCCTCTTTTTTAAGGAGGAAGCCCATGACCAATAGGGAATTTCGACAGGCTGATGATGATAATAAATGGCCCGATTACCTAATGAAGGTCACGGGTAAGCGGTGGATGGAGGCGGGTCGGTGTGGTGATCATTAGCGGTGGACTATGTCCAGCAGTGGACGTCTGTGAGCTAAAATGATAATGATAATTAAATAATGAATTAGACAGTATTTTATAGATTGTATACCTCAGTTTTGAAACTTACTTTGTAGTAGTTTCAAATTGGCCGCTTGTTTCGAATTTTGAATTTCGAATATAACAAGAAGGAAAGAAAGAATATCTAATTCGTAAGGATACCCTTTACATTTTGAACAAAATATAACAGACCAAAAGTTGTGTAACTTCTTGGTATGTCTGTCTAAATTTAATCTCAGAGCCTTTTGTAATAAAAGACTAATCTAAAAGAAAATTGTTTTACTTTTTAGTAGATAATAATATATTATCATCGTTGTTTGAAATTTTCAATTTATCTGGTTCAGCTGTCTTCATGTCGAATGAAATATCGATAATGTGTAATTTTGTGTAAAAAAGAAGCACTACCGTACTGTTCTCTCCACCACAAATTCCGGCCGGAGTTTTTTTTTATCCGGACTTCTTTTAACCGGCTCCCTCACTTTTTTGTAATCTCCCTTGGCCTTTCAAAACAAGTTCGCAAAAATTACAATCTGTAAGCTCGGATTAACGCAGATTTCGGTTTTATTACATAATAGAGAGACTATACCTAAGTGGATATGTTTTTTTTTCTTCTAGTAAATGTTTACTTTAACATTTAAAAATTCCATATAACATTTCAAAATAAATAACTTCACACATCATACATACATACACTCACACCGGTATCTGATAGGGGTAGGCAGAGACCACAGTTTGTCACATACGAGTACTACGATCCTGACACACCCCTCTCGCCTCATCCACATCCATACATCTTTTCATACACTTGCGTCGATTAAGGGTGCTACGAAATTGATCTTTTACAAGTTGAAGTTGAAGTTTTACAAGTTGAAATATCAACTTACAAACTTGTATGATGATGATGATTAATAGCAGTGATAGCCTAGTGATGTGACTGTAGCATGACAAGTCATTGATTTCCAGCTTGAATTCAAGGCACGCACCTGACTTTTCAAAATAATGTGGATATTAATAAATAATACAATACCTTATTACATTGAACATAAGACTCACAATTTCACGTGTTTTATGAGTCTGTATTCGTGATGCGTCTTCGATGATGGGGATTGACGACTTGTAGATATAACGATAAATACTGCAAAATTACCAATGCTCTTGATGGTTCAGAAGATGATATTTTATGGGAATCAACTAAATGAGAAAGTGACTGAAATCAGAAATCATCTAAATCAGAAAGTGAATCTGATAGCGCTTCTGATGATCAAAGTGAATTGACAAAATCAGAAAGTGAAGATGACGTTCTTCTGACGATGAAAGTCTTTGAATAAAATATATATCGACGCTAGAAAGCATAAACGTAGTAACCCGCAAATCCAAAATTGTTCACCAGAGCATACCGTTCGACGTGGTTTATTTTACTGATTCCAACGATGTCATAAAAGAAAGAACACTAATGTGTCACTTACTACGTTTTTGCTTTCCAGCGTCGATATTATTCAGTTCTTTAAGTACATACATATTTTTGTTTATTCTAGACTTAATTCAGGTATTTTTTATTTCTAGCTTGAAATATTTGTGGTGCGTGTTATAATCAGTGGCGTTTTATTATCGATGTAATTACGGTATTTCGCTTCAAACGGTGAAGGAAAACATTCTGAGGAAACCTATATGCCTCAGAAATATTTTCAACAGCGCGTGAAATCAGCCAACCAGCACTAGACCAACGTGGTAGACTACGACATAACCCCTCTCGTGGTGAGAGGGGACGCATGCCCTTCAGTGGCGCAATTGATGGGTTGACCATGACTAAACCTATATTTATTAGAAACTCATTTCTATTCACGACTTTTCTTGCGTGAAAGTTAACTTATCATTAAAACTGTACTACCCAAGGGATTACGACGCATTACCAGGATAAAATGTATTACATACATACACTCACACCGGCATCCCATAAGGGTAGGCTGAAATCACAGTTTGCTACATACTACGTTCCTGACACACCTCTCTCGCTTCATCCACGTCCATTCATCCCTTCATACACTTTCGTCGATTAAGGATGCTACGAACTTGACCTACAATGAAAATGTATTCTACGTCCTTAATCTAGATTATATTCTGTGTATCAAGTATTAATACAAATCCGTTCAACAATCCATTGAATGGTTTGCGCGAATTAAAATATCGTGTCATTTCATTCTAGACCACCTTTACATCGTAATGTAAGAGATATGTTAGTTTTTTTATTTCATTTATTCCTAATGTCATCCCGATTTAGTCCAGGAACTTTGTAAGGAATATGGCTGCGAACCAGATTCTGATAACTGACTGCTCTCTGACGTCATCTACGTTGTTCACATATAAGCCTTAATTAGAATTAATTATTTTAGTGTACATACATACTGTCACACTTTTTTCCCTGGTTATCCGGGGAGAAATCCAATCCCATACTACTACTACTACCGAACTACAATACTACCGAAGAATTGAAGTAGGCAAAGACCATTTCTTTCCACTTGCTACGATCGTTTAATATAGCTAAGTAACTATCCTTGGCCCACTTTTCGCCCTCGCGAGTCACGAGACGTGTCGGGTGGCGAACCACGACGCCGCCATTGTATAAGATTCAAAAGTGATTAATGTTCCTACGTTGACTACATTCCCGCGAAAAGAGGATGAGGTAAGAAAGGTGTCTTGAGCAAGGCATATGGAATTTGGGAAAAGGACTATAGGATATTACTATCTCGATATTACTATTAGATATGGGATACTACTATTAGGATATTACTATTAGATACTATTACTACTATTAGGATATTACTATTAGATATGGGATACTACTATCTCGGAAGGAGTAAGAAAAGACAATAGTAAATCGAGGGCCGGGGTCGCTTGCCCGTCTATTTGCCGGACAGGCTAAAAGAGTAAGTACTCACTGACCATATATTTTAATGTGAATGAGACGAAATGCTGCATGCTGTACTGTTGCGAGGAGCATACTCGTAAAATATTTATCAAAAGGCTCTCGACTGCGCCCGTGTCTCCGGGGGCTGCGCGTCCACGTCAATACGCTCCAAATTACTGAGCACCTTTGAGCAACGATTTGCCCACTTATCGTACATGAACGACTATATCTTAGCTTATTTTCAAATTTAATCTATATTTATCATAATATAAAAATATTATAAAGGGATAAAATTTGTTTGTTTGTAAGTTTATATGTAAGAAGTAAACTCAGGAACTAATGATCCAATTCTAAAAATTTTTTCACGCGTAGAAAGCTACATCATTCCTTAGTGCAACAGGCTATAAATTACATTTATATCATGGATATTAGCCGAGCTATCACAATGTTTGTCTAAAGTTGAAAAACAATATGATTACGAAGAAATTATGGCGCTCGACCGGGTGGGTTTTCGAGTACATAGGAAGTCCACGTGAGCGATGCAGCGGGTAACAGTTAGTATCCAGTACGCAGAGTAGAACAGCTAAGTTTATCCTGCCCTTGATTTATTGATAAAACCAATATTTGCTGCGCACGCTTCTTACTTTCATTTGTTTCTCCTATAATACTCCGCGGACATTAGTGTGGGTATTTAATATTTCTTATATTTGTTACTTACGTAATACACAATGTATAACTGTTATGTCCTCAATATATCTATACATATAATAAAATCGTATATGAGCCGTGTCTGTACATTGAATATATTTTTCAAAAAAAAAAAAAAAACAATCCAAACAGGTTGTACTTATGTTGCCGCCGCTAAAAATATATTTTTTAAATTTTGTCTGTTTGCCTGTTTGTCTGTGCGTTTGTGCACGCTAATCTGAGAAATGGCTAAACCGATTTCAATGCGGTTTTCACTGATGCATTTTGGAAAGCTTCCTGTAACATTTCGTTCTTATTAAGGTCGGAGAAAACAATTTATGTACAATTTCTCTTTTACCGAATGCTCACGCGGACGGAGTCACAGGCACAGCTAGTAAATAAACAAACCTCCTCAGAAATTACAAACTGTTCATGATTTATAAATTTTTATTCTCTTCATAATTATCAGACTGTAATTAGTCATACAGACAGAGATAGTAGACTTGCGTATATCTAGAAAAATATTTTGACTACATACTTTCTCTTTCTCTACATAATTTTTTGTTTGTGTTCCTACATGCGTACACACAGTTACGCCTTTTCCCTGGTTTTCCGACGGGGAATCGAACCCCGATCTCTATAACATCGATACTGACCACTATAATTACTTGATCATGATCTCCAGCAGACTGGATCGCACATACGTGTCTTAATACTGCGCTGTCTCTCTTGGGATGGAACAACCGGTAGTCACGCGTGAATTGCAATTAATATATATTTATTTTTCTTTATACTCGTGTAATACAGTTATTAAAAATGGACCTAATTGTTTGATCAAATAAATTAAATAAACAAACTAATAGCCGCGGGAATGCAATGAGGAACTTTAACATTTTTAACCTTATAAAACGGCGGCGTCGTGGATCGCCACCCGACACATCTCGTTGCCCGCGGGGGCGAAATGTGGGCTGCGGATAGCCACTCTGCTACATTGAATGACCGTAGCAGGTGGAAAGAAGTGGTCTCTGCCTACCCCAATGGGAAAGAGGCGTCACTGTACGTATGTATGTAGTACATTTATGCTTTATCTTCCAAAACTAAATTAACTTTATTTTCATTTATTCAAATACTCTGAAAATTAGAGACTATATCTTTTTAAAGTAATATTATATTTATCANTCCCAATGGGAAAGAGGCGTCACTGTACGTATGTATGTAGTACATTTATGCTTTATCTTCCAAAACTAAATTAAATTTATTTTCATTTATTCAAATACTCTGAAAATTAGAGACTATATCTTTTTAAAGTAATATTATATTTATCAGAATGGCTAAAACCAGTATAAGGAAACCAAAATTAATTTTTATTTGCTTAAAATATCGTGAATTTGCAATATAATATTCCAATATAATTATTATCATCGCATATTTATGATTTTTTGTAATATCATAATTTTTAGTAACACAAAATATTAAAAAAAAGAGTTTGACAGAAAAAATTACTATAGTGCCACAAGTTTATGTAGCGGTGCCCAGATTAGATCATAAACTCGTAAATTAAATTATTTCCGAAAAAACTACACGTCCAATTAATAAATTCACTCATATTTTTTTTTTATTCGCACTGGGGCATAGGAAGAAAGGCAATTTGTGCGATGTGTACGATTTTGTTTCAATTTAAAGCTTGAGAGGCGGAAAAAACGGTGCATCGGAACCAGTGAACGGACGCCGCTCTTGCTTTGTACGTCAACGTTTGGCTGAGTGAACCGGCCATGCTCCGCTCTGTACAAACACGTGACGATTGTACCCAAAACAAATTATTCAAACTGTATTTCTGTCTTCAATTGTTCAAGCGCGACAGTCTCGGGCCCCTTCCGTGCGGTTTCTGCCACAAATGATCTATTTTCTATACTATTATAAAATTCTTAAAAGTCAAATTTTCAAAAATCGGAGATATTTAAAAACAAACTACTGAGATCGACTAATTAAGGGCTTCTGAAACCAAATCCATCGATGTTTGTTTTTTTTTTTGTTTATTCGGGCTTCACGCAAAAACAAACAGGTAAATTTTGGTCAAATGGTTAGAATCATAAAGGTACTATTCCGACTTTAATAATGCGGCAGGTTTCATCAAAATCGGTCCAGTATAATTGAAGATACAGCTTGATCCCTCTTTTAGTAGCCACTGTTAAGGTACGAGAGCTCAAGTAAAACTGTTTTTTTATATAAATCTATGTTTGTTTCGGGATTCCTCATGTAACAGAAAACTTTCACGCGGGCAAAAGCCAGTATATTATAAAATTGTTAAATGGCTAATTTTGTAAATCAGAGATATTAAAAAAATCTACTCCGATCAACCAATTAAGGGCTTTTGAAACCAAATCCATCGATGTTTGTATGTTTATTTCTTTGAGCTTCACGCAAAAACTGGAGGGTAGATTTTTGTCAAACTGTTACAGTCTTAAAGTTACTATTCCGATTTAAATATTGCGGCATATTTTATCAACATCGGTCTCGGTGAATTGAGATACAGCTTGATCCCTGTTTTAGTAGCCGCTGTTAAAGTACGAAAGCTCAAGTAGAAGTGGTTCTAATGTTTTTTTTATAAATCTATAAAAAAAGAGCCGCGGGCAAAAGCTAGTTTCTAAATAATATTACAGCGAAAGCGGCGATAGCCTAGTAGTATAACCATGTATGCCAAATCTTAGCTCACGAGTTCTAATCCAAGTCAACTCTGACTTTTCGAAATTAAATGCGTATCAATATAATTAATTATCACTCGCTTCAAACGGTGAAGAAAAACATCGTGAGGAACTCTAAATGCCTGAGACTTTTCTCGACAGCGTGTGAAGTCTGCCAAGCCGTATTAGGCCCGTGTAATAATCTATGGCCTCTCGTTCTAAGATATGACCAGCGCATGCTGTAATTTCACCTTTTAATTGTTACTCAATATTAATATAGTTTCGACGAAGTTACAACCCATGTAATAGTGGGGGGTATTTGTACAAATTTTGCGTATCTTATGCTTTAAGCCAGTGGTCCTCAAACTTTATTGTCTCGTAGACCACTTGATGTGTTTTTTTTGTTTTGGATAGACCCCCTGCTTAGCTAATACTGAATTTTCGCGAATTCATCAACTTCAAATGTGTTCTTGACAGCTGGCATAGTGCTCTACTCACTTTGAAGGATTTAAATTTCTAACTATAGTAAAGTTGTCGTTAATCCTTGGGGATCGATACTTTGAGTATCAATACTTAATACATTTCAGATGCGTAACGATGATTGACAGATTTCCATACAATGTAATACAACAAGTAATTTTTTAGCGTAACGCTTAACTGTGGCGTTTTAAATTTTATTAACGTACTGAACTCTCCACCGTTCTCCACCGTGACTAAGGAAGTTTCACTTTAAAATTCGCACGAGTCCACGGGCCGTCACGTGAATTCGCGCGTTATACTCAGGACGCCCGGCGGCCGTTGTAAACGAACGAACGGCCATTGAAAAGTCATTAGTTATGTAGGGCGTACCGTCGCGCGCCATGTGGCCGGCGCTCGCTCCTCTGCGTAATTTTTCCGCGGCCAATTTTCCACAATTTCCCAAACAACCATCGCCACCGCTTCGCCTCGCCCTTTATTTAAAACAACAGGCGGACCCACGAAACGGGACGTTTCATGGATTTGTAAAAGGACACGAGACATGTTTGTTCGTCCGGGACGTGATGAATAATGTTGTTGATAATTCATTATTATTTACGCGCAACCAGACCACGCGAACCGTTCGCGGCAAACAGCTACTTTGAAGAGAACGCAATCTGTACATGGTGTAAATATGTCCTGTTTATCCACATCCATTATCGTAACTAATATTATAAATACAAATGTGAGTTTTTTTGTTTGTTGTTGTCATCATGAAATTTTGTACAAACATTGTCAAGGGTATAGAAAAGTACACAGGGTTCCCGAGAGATAGAAAATATTGTATTTTCAACGGTCTCTAACATGTATTTATGAACGTCAACACAAGTGAAGCCGTAGGTAAAAGCTAGTAATATATAACTATTATAAAATTCTAAGACATCATTGGTGCTGATACTGTTGTAACAGAAATTTACTAAATTACTTAACGAACTTAACGTCAAATCGAGATAGCAAATATTTATAGCGAGTACCGGCCTACGTTTCTGTCAAACGGTCCAAAAAAATTTTGCGTTTTTACGTATTTTTAGTCCGTATGTTTCGAGATCGCGTCTAAATCTTATAATTTTCACGTGTCTAAGCGAAACTAACCGCACCAAAATTGTAGCTATCTCGTTTTGGCGTTTGAAATTAGAAAAAGATAGGGAGGGGCTAAATTTAATTAAGTTCTGTTACAATAGAATCAGCACGATTGTCTCTGCATTAAAGATATTTTATAAAATCTAACTCAGAACGACTAATTAAGGGCTTCTGAAAACGAAACCATGTTTTATTTTCCTTGCGTCCGTTGTTTGTTAGTTAGAGCTTCACGCAAAAACCAGCTGGTAGTCACACTGTTGTAGTCTCAGATTATAGAACAATGTAGACCAATTATAGAACAATCTGAGGTTGTAGTAATAGTACTATTCAAACTTAAATATTCACCTATATTTTATTAAAATTGGTCAAGTAAAACTGAAGATACAATCTGATCATCCATTTCAACAACCGTCATTATGGTATGAGAGCTCATGTTAAACTGGTTCTGAGATATTTTGTAAATCTATAATTATTTCGGGATTTTCCATTTAGCGTAAAAACCGATAATCAAGCGCGTGGAGTCGCGGGCGAAACTTAATAATATAATAAAATTGAAAGTGCGTTTGTTTGTGAAATTGAAATTGTTCTTTGACTCTTCAGGCCTTAGCTGCTGAACTAATTGTTTTAAAACTTGACGAGAATGTAGTTGAGTATTGAGTATGATACTAAGGACTGACATAGGCACCATCACATGAGAGCGAATGCGAATAAAACCGCGGGATCCAGCTAGTTATAGTTTGACAGCGGCGACATTATCATAGAATATAATTTGTCAGTATTGTTTTTAAATATATCAAAGTTTAATAAAGTCACGAAAGAATTGAAATTTTGATTTCTAGAACCTTCCGCAGAATATATAAGCGAACCACCACACGGCAACGACGCGGCCCCCTACTACCGTAGTATACTTACGTAATAATATATATTTTATGTTGTAATTTTATTTTTTATCCTTGTCGAAATAAATGTTTCATTTCTTTTTTACCGGCCCGGGCATTTCATTGATAATTGTCATTCATAAGTTAAATTTTGCATTACATTCAAAGGTCTTTAAATTGGGAAAGGCTTAACTATGTTTACCAATTAAAATTTAATCTATTAATCAGACACAAAAATTATAATTCAAAAACATTAAAATAAAATAAACCAAAGTGTTTAATATAATACCTAATTGTTTAAACCAGAAGTTCTCAGACTTTTTTTTCATAGACCACTTTCAAAATTTAGCTGGTTCCGGTGAACCCCCAGCAGCTACATTTCTACCATATTCCCAAAACTCGACAAAAAATGATGTAGATTAAATCTAACTATGGAAATTTGCCTACGCCAACGTAGACCCCCGTCGAGTCTCCCTTGGACCCCTGGGGGTCCACCTGGACCACTTTGGGAACTAAGGGTTTAAAGTAACCACCGTCGATAAATTTAATACTGTTTTTGAGGAATGAACTGGCGGTACATTTTTTAATAATAAACGCGTAACATTCATCAAGTGCTGCAGTATTTTAATGTTCACTGCAATTACTACTTGCCTTGCAAATCTCTAAAACAGTGTTAATAAATTTTCAGTATTTCCTAAAAGTAATATATTTGTAATACCACGATGGCGGTAAAGAAGCTTACGGTCCGCCTGATGCTAAAGGTAAGCCTATGGACACCTGTAACATCAGAAATATCATGCGCGTTGCCGACCCTTCAAAAATTTACTCATTCCCCTCTTGAAGAACCCCATACTTTCGGGAAAACCTCACCAGGGAGCTCTTTCCACAATCGGAGCGTTCGCGGAAGGAAATTCCTCTGAAACCTCACTGTACGCGACCATTGAGGTTCCATTGTGTGAGGGTGAATTCCCTGCCGATGGCGAACGGTGCGATGTTAGAAAGTGGCCGTGGGCATCATGTCAAACAACTCCTCGGAACACAACCCATTGTACAAGCGGTAGAACACACATAAGAAGGCGAATTCTCTCCTTAAAGGTTCGATACCGGTACGTATAAGTTTGGGATCACCGACGATTCTCATAGCTCGTCTCTGAGCCGAGTCAATAGGTCCAAGCTGGCACCCAGGTGCACCTGCCCAGAGATGACAACAATACTCCACATGGGGCCGGACTTGAGCTTTATATAATAGCAGTCTTTGAAGTACCGCTTCGCTCTATTCAGCACACAGAGCTTTTTGGATGCTATCTTAACCTTATCTAAATCTTAATCTAAATGACTTCCGAATTGGACGTTGCTGGAGATGTCGACACGAAGGATCCCAATACATTGCATTTGACATTAGAAAAAGACAGGGAGGGACCAAATTTAGTTAAGTTCTGTTACCGCAGAATCGGCACCACTGAACATATTCAGTGGTGCCTATTTGTTGTAACAGAACTTAACTAAATACAGATTCAATTATATTATGATGCCGAAAATCTCTTTCATAAATAAAAGCAAGACATCAAGGGTAATCAAATTTTGTATGTTATGAAAGAGATTTTCGGCAATCATAATATCATTGAATCCGTCTGCGTGCAAATAGTTCATAAATCTACTTTATCTAAAAAGTACCAACAAAATGGCTAAAAGCTAAAGCACTCTAGTGTACAAAAATTCATGCAAATTGAATGAAACATATCGATGCACTTTGAAAGAATATTTTTCGTTTCCAAATGGATTGAATGATATACATACATAGACGATGTCCATTATTTATTTATTTAATATGTGCAGTCGTATATATATATGAATAAATATTCGGCTGTAGAGTTATTTAAACATTGGTTGACAAAAAATGAAGCTGCATGCTTTCGGGTTATTTAAGCGACAGAACTGAATTATAATGTCCCAGTTTTCATATTAGTGTTATCATCATCCCCAGTCCATATCGTCGCCACTACAGGGGCACGCACCTCCTCTGATCAGGAGGAGGGGGATTAGGCCGTAGTCTACCGTGCTGGCCTAGTGCGGGTTGGTAGACTTCGCATACCCATATGAGCATGCAGGTTTCCTCACGAAGTTTTCCTTCTCCGTTAAGTACATTGGTGTCCACAATGGAGACCGTACGTGAATTACAAATAATAACAGAGTGGTACGGGACCTGGATCGTACCCACGACCCTTCGATCGTAAGCCGTATCTAAAACGACTACACCACCAATGCAATTAGTGTTATACCGTATAGTAATCTATACTATTATAAAATTGTTAAATGTCAAATTTACAAAAATCAAAGATATTTAAAAACAAACGACACAGGTCGCTTAATTAAGGAATTCTGAAACAAAATCCGCCGATGTTTGTTTGTTTGTTTGTTCGGAGTTCACACAAAAACTAGCTGGTAGATTTTAGTTAAACTATTACAGTCTTAAAGATTCTATAATTGTGTCAGGACTTCTTTTGCTGAAAACTTACATTCACGCAGGCAGAGCCACGGGCAAAAGGTAGTGTTTTATAATGCTCATATTTATTTATTGTTTTTGGCCAACTACAAGTTTTCGCAAGTCTTAATTCAGCGTAAAATTTTAGGAAGTGGGCTGAAACTCCTGCTCATGGCTTAAAAACTTGTAGGATAGGATCAGCTTCAGTAACATGTCATTATTGCGAGCGCCTATTTCAAAAATATGTTACTTCCTGGCAATATAACATTGAGCTATTCAATCAATCAAACCTCCGATTTATATTTATGATTTCATTGCTTTGCTCTCAATAACAAACAATAAAGATTTAAGTCTTATTTTGTCCGTGACGATAGTTTAAAAATAAACTACTTATCACACGCTTCAAACGGTGAAGAAAAACGTCGCGAGGAAAACTACATGCCTGAGAGATTCTCTCGACGACGTGTGAAGTTTCCCAAGCCGTTTTATGCCAGCGCGGTGAACTACACACTACGCTAACCCTTCTCGTTCAGAGAGACTCGTGCACTGCGGTGAGACAATAGATGCGTTAATGATGACGTTTAACACATTGTTTGCGGGTAGTTTTTATCGTTTTAATAGTAGGTTTATAGTTTTAATAGTTCTATCGTTTTAATGGTAGGTTTATAGTTTTAATAGTTCTATCGTTTTA
>WUAW01000065.1:0-12036 GCA_017165845.1 Thaumetopoea pityocampa | reverse complement strand
AATGATGATAATAATCTTGATTCTTAGTATTTGAATTTTTAAATATAAAAAATATGTCCTAAGCATTTAACACATTGTTTACACGTTTTAATATACTATTAAACGCTGCTCAAATATTGCAAATTAAAAAAAAACCTTGTGACAACGTTGATACAATGTAATGTGGCTCAAATTGAAAGAATGTTAAAATATTCAGGGCCGCCCGCCCAGCGCTGCAAGCAAATATGGGGCATGAATAAAAATTTGTGAATGAAGCTGCAGACGCGTGATAATACAACCGTCGCGTGAGCACGCGCCACGCTGTGCTGCAACCGAGCCCTCGTCTGTTTGTGCTGTTCAATGTTTAGGAATTGAGGGGTCAGGGGACAACAGCTTTGGTCACATAAAGAACAAACTGAGATATTACTAATTAAAGGTTAAGATCATAAAAAAGAAATAATGATCTGAATCCTAACAATATTTGAGTTCTGAAGAATACTTTTTTGCTGTAGGGTTGCAAATATAAGTATATTTCTATACCATTATAAAATTGTTAAATGTAAATTTTTCAAAAATCAAAGATATTTAAAAACAAAGTACTCAAATCGGCTAATTAAGGGCTTCTGAAAGCGAATCCGTCGATGTTAGTTTGTTTGTTTGTTCGGGCTTCATGTAAAAACCAACAGGTAGATTTTGGTTAAACTGTTAGTCTTAAAAAAATTACTATTCCGACTTAAATAGTGCGGCATATTTCATCAAAATCCGTCCAGTAGAATTGAAGATACAGCTTGATCCCTGTTGTAGTAGCAGCCGCTAAGTTACAAGAGGTCAGGTAAAAGTGGTTACGGTTTTTTCTACAGAGCTTTATATAAATCCATGATTGTGTCGGGATTTCCTATGTTGCAGAAAACCGACATTAACGCAGGCGGAGCCGCGAGCAAAAGCTAGTTATGAATAAACGCATACAGGGAGTATAGGGAGGGAACCCCGTAACATGACTCGCAATTAATTTGTAATGATGATGTTATCAATATCTATCTCCCGTCCAATTTTCAAAACAGTCTGATAGACAACTTATAAAAAATTATTTTACACGTTTTATATGTACAAAATCGTTCACGTGTATTTATTTAATATTACACCTTTAAATGCAATAAAAGCATATTTATCAACTTAAATAAAAAAATATGCCACAAAAACGCGGCAATATTGTCACGTGAACACGAGTGAGGTTATAAACAAAAATGTGCTAAGGTTATGTGCGCGGTTGAGTGTCAGTTACTATAATTGTGCTGTGCAGTGTGATGGCGTTTATGATATTATAAAAAGTAATTATACACCGAAAAAAAATCCGAAAATAAATGATAATTTTTGCTGTAAGGTTGCGAATACACATTTATACCATTATAAAATTGTTAAATGTTAAATTTTCAAAAATCAAACATATTTAAAATCAAAGTACTCAGATCGTCTAATTAAGGTCTTTTGAAACCGAATCCGTCGATGTTTGTTTGTTTGTTTGTTCGGGCTTCACGTAATAATTTTGGCTCCGGCAACATACGCACAAGATGCATAATTGTTTTTTTTTTTTGAAAATATATTCAATATACAGACACGATCTCATTTTCGATTTTATATATGAATAGATTATAATAATATGTTTAAATGAGAAAATAAATAAATTATTATTATTAATGAACAAATTAGAACGTACTTATAACCCGCGTGAAATTAGTTTTAAGACAGTCAACAAACTTTTAATAAAGATTTTTATTTTTATTAAAATTTTCAAACTTAATAAATGAACTGAAAAGATAGGAACAAGTTTTGAATAATTATGTTGAGTGTTTACAAACGCAGTCGGAGGCATAGGATATTGGTACTTCTCACACTACATATTTTCTTACTCCACTCATATCACCAACAAAATCGCTAACTATTTATGTGGGAACTTTGTAAATATTTAATACTTCCGGACTGCATTTGTGAAAAGTGTTAACCATGATAATTCAGAACCAAACACAAAATAATTTTTCAACTTATTTCTATCCATTCAGTTCATATATTAAGTTTGAAAATTTTAAGTTCACAATTTTTCATGCAGTCGTGTTTTTTTTTTGTTTTTTGTCTGTTTATTTTTCTTTCCAATAATGTTTTTATTTACTTCTGTACTAGATGACATCTTTATAATGTAACATATCAAATATTTTGAGCGATAAAAATAAAATCTTATTCGAAAAATGTACGAAATATTCTGATGAATATTTAATCTATATTTAAAATAAACTATTTAGACAGTTTCGACAATAACTAGCTTATTTTTAGCGATTGCTTGCTGCTCGCGAGTTACGTAATCAGCGTACCGGTGCTACTGGGCCGCTGGCGCGCACTCGTTGGTGACAGCGCGACGATCAGGTGTCTGCGGCGGTTTGCGACGCGGCCAGCGCTAAGCCCTCTACGCCCTAATAAATTGCGATTTAACTTGTCTCCCGGATAACGCCAACTTTTCTGCGTTTGTTCCGAGTCCGACACTTTTTTCCGCCTCTTCATTTCCTATCTCTTACTTTTGTATTTTCCGTTCTCTCCACGGCGAGATAAACAGGCGAGAAACGCTGAAAGGGGCTTTACAAATTCAAATTGAACTTATCACACAACTTTTTACATTTGTTTCTGGTCTCGAGTTCGAGGGAAAGAGCGAAGAGGCATTTAATAGTACAATCTCGGGAAAGATTGATGATTTTGTATCACACCTCGCTTCGGGCGGTTGGTAACGAGTCGGATCGCACTCGAGGTGGGTCGCGCCGCGTCTTATCTAGAATGGGATACCGTTTTATCTCAAATTACATATTTTACTTGAAACGTTCATGGAATTGTACTTTTTTCGACGTATTAGTGCGGGCTTATAAAGAAAATCACGCAAATTGCCGCTTTATGCATGAACTGAGATAAAATTAAATTTTGAAGCCGAGACACGTACGAAGATGAATGGTAGGCGTTTTATTACTCTTAGAATAGGGACGGATAAAATTAAAGAAGTTTATAGAAGAGAAGCATTACTCCAATGTGTTTTGTTTGTGCGCCTGTTTACTGTCTAACTTATATATACTTTATTACTATTAGAAGAAGGACTAAAATTCCAAAGATTGTTATTATACTCACCTTGTGTAAATTATTTTATTATATTATTTATTACAAATAACGTGATTTATAGAAGAGTGTGCATTTTTTATCTTAACCTGTATATTATCTGAGCCCTTTGCCTATTTCATTCATTCCAAACAATATTAAAAAAGTCTAAAGTGTCATAATGCTTATTAATTATTATTGTTTTGGCGGCAACCTCAGTGAAGCATCATTTGATGTTTTATTTTAATATTTTACATTAGTTCATTGTGATAACTATATATAAATAAAAATCAATTGCAGAAATGTTTGTCCGCGCATCACCTCAAAGCGGCTGCACCTGTTTGGTTAATTCTTTTTTTATTGTATTTGTAATTGTCAGGGCAAGGTTTGTATGAAAGAAAATAATTAAAAATCGTAAGGAAAAGAGAAAAAATTGAAATTAATAATCTCTATAGAAAAAAATGAGTGAAAAGAATAAGTTCTGGGTTGGGAGAACTAAAACATAATGACAGACTGATTTTCATTTCTTGCCACTTTTTTTTCTTGAAATTTCTTGATTGAGATTTCTTGAAATTTCTCGAAACTGTTGCCCATTCAACAAGAAACAATAAAATGAGATACATTAGCATTTTATTAATTTACTAGCTTTTACCCGCCGATAATAAAACTAACTATTTTTAAATTTTTTCACTGTACATTATTAAATCGCATCGCGACCATGCCATTAGCGACATACGAGTGTATCGATGACCATGAGCGTTTGTATGAGAACTTAGATTCTCAATAGTGTTGCTCTCATTCCGTCACTAATTCGGGAGTAACAACTTTAGAAAAAAAAAATAATGCTTAAGTCATTCGCGTGTATTAATATTTATTTAATATTTTACCTCTAAAAGCAATAAAAACATTTTCAAATAAAATAAAAAAAAGCCACAAAGTGCGGCGGTATGGTCACGTGACCACTTGTGACGTCATTGTGCAATGAACAAAACTAAGGTTATGTACGAAATTGATTGAAAACTAAAGTTATGTGCGAAAAGTAATAAAATAGCAAAAAAACAAGTCTGATAACCTACCAACGCTGTCAAATGTGAATATTTATTAAACATAGACGTCACATTTTCTGATTAGCGTATCCAATCACGTGACTCCCAGATAAAAAGATTTAAATTTTGCCAAGACAGAATTAAATAAATTAATAATTATTTTTTCTATATTTGTATTGTTTTAACCTTTTTATCCATATACCATTATTATTAAATTATTAACTTTAATTTTCAAACATATCAACTCGCTGATTCATCTAATCTAATAGAAACTCCTTATAAGACGAGAATGTGGCGCTCGGTAATCGCCACTTATGTCGTACAAACACCGAGTTTAATAAGGCAGATATGAAGGTAAACACAATACAGTTAATCAGGCGGGCAAGGAGGTCTCACCGCGTGCAGTAAACAGCGCTCACTTAATTCGAGGGCCATGTGGGCACACAACCGCCGCATATTTATCCCATTATGCACGGCGCGGCAGGCGACCACGGGATGCGAGTCACGTCGTCTGAAACGAATCGCATGTGACATTATTTGTGAAGATCGTGCTCTATCTTCGTCGGCGACACGGGCAGGACGTGTAGGGATTACTCACAAAGAAGTGCGATTTCAACGGTACGATAAAAGAGCGAGAAGTTACACACCGGGCGTATCCTCGGCGGGATTAACGCACGGTTACGCGCGGCTTTTATGTGTGCTTACTTTAACGTGATATTGATTCAACCGGATTATCTACATAGAATAAAATAAAGAAAATTTTCCAAAAAAAAAAAAAAGAAGAATGCTCCAGCGGTTTGGTTATTTAGAAAAATGGTTGAGAGTCCATTGACGGATTCAATATATCGGGTGAAAGTGAGTGGCAGTGTGGGAAAACTTCATCATCATCATCATCAACGTCATCAGACCTTGGAAGTCCACTTCTGGACATAGTCCTCCTCTTTAAAAAAAGAGGGATTTGTCATAATCTTCACGCTTGGTAGACGTTTTGGAGAGCGCAGTATATTTGACAATTGAATAACAGGAAATGGCTGCTGCCTTTTATCCTGGTACATTTTTTCTTTTTTTAAGACAACTCCCGCATTAGGATTAATTCCTGTGTCGCGGGGATTTTACAAACAATCAAATAACGGGAACACAGAACAGCCAGACTCAGAACAACAATTTGTGGATTACACAAAGTTGTTGTCCCGTGTGGGGAACGAACACACAACACTCGACAGCGCAGTGAACGCTTATACCACTGCGCCATCCGTGCAGTCAATTATATATAATTATATAATAATAGTTCTCACAGCATCCACTGTAAGATATGGAGTAATGCAATCATTATACAGCACCACACAGCAAACGGAATGTTTACATTAATCAAAACAAAAACTTGTTCCAAAAAGGTCGAGTTCGTAACATCCTAATCGACAAAAGTCTATGAAAAGATGTATGAATATAGATGAGGCGAGACAGGTGTGTCTGAATCGTAATACGTGGTGGTACTATGGTCTTTGCGTATCCTCACGAGATATCAGCGTGAGTGTATGGTTCCAACTGAATTATGTAAATTTAATGTGGTGAGTGAAATGCACTCATATGTATGTTTATTCATTGATATACGAAGAAACACTTATATATTATTTGTACATATATCATTGTCTAATACCCAAGACACATGGAATTCTAGATTTCGTAATAAATCAGTGTGTGAAAGTACGACACGTGTGATACATTTCTATGTTTCAATGTGTTAATTCATATTACAACGCAGGGCAGTGTGCAATGGAATAACAATCCATACCTAGTGAACATACCTCAGTACCACAGACATTGTTATTACTGCACGCTGCAAATGCATCTAGTTATAATCACATGATTTGGATATCAAAACACGATAGACCAACCGGACCGGTAAATGAGGTCTCATTTGAATATGATTTCAAATTTGAACGCTGCATTTGATGGAACAAACGGTGAGTTGCCAAACCAGCCAGTGTTATTTACTAACAATATTTAGGTACAGATTACCCCACAATAACGATCTTCTTCTTCTACCTGAAGGTATTAATCCCAACTTAGCTCTCAAAGTCCGCTTTTCAGCTCAATTCCTTAATCTACGGCATCCTCCGTTGTGAGTGTGTTAGCTTTCATATCTTATTTCACGACATCTAGCCAGGGTTTCATAGGACGACGATTGTAACCTCATCGTCGTCCTATGAAACTTTCTATTTCTTTCTTTTTATGTTTTTAATTTTTTATATTGGTATGTAATAAAGAGTACTCTATTTTATAATAGAGTACTCTTTATTACATACCAATATAAAAAAATTAAAAACATGAAAAGTAAGAAATAGAAAGTTAACATTGTGTGACCACACAATGTTAACTTCATGTAAATTTCATGTAAAATTCATCGCAATATACGACCTCTTCCAGACAACCTTAGAGGTTGTGTCCTCAGGAAAGCCATATCAAGATATCTTCTGCCCACGTACTCTCTTGCTTAACTTATAACTTAGCCATACTGCCTTCATCGAACTTTCTGGAGTTTATCTGCTCCACCAAGACTACCTCGGATATAAGAGTTACGTGTGCGATCAAACCGCGTAACACTACTCATCCACCTCCGCTCCATCTTTATCTCTAGAACGTAGATTTGTCAATTCATTTATCCAACACTCACTGCCATATTGGAGAAGTTACAATCAACCTTGGACTTAATTTTTACAGATACAGAGTAAATAGAACATCAGCCTACGGCAAGTCACGGAGAGGGGGAGGCTTGCGGTACGTGTTAGACTCTTACTAAGTAAAACCTGGGCGATAGCCTTCACCGTAGATGAAGAATATCGGGACCGACTTTGGGTAACCTACCGATGCTTCTCAAAGCATCGCTCTTTCGAACACTTCTCAGGAGTAAGTAGGTTGTTTCTCTGAAGAAAGGACACTTCAACGTTATAACACAGAGGTAACAAACAGACAAATAAATATACTTTTATATATAAATAAATAAGTAAAAATTTTTGGTGTTAGATATTGTTAGACGTTGTGTGACGCCGGTAATGTTACGTCACGTCGGCATAATAATGGTGTCACTCCATATCTTCCGTGGATCCTGTGAGATCCAGCTAAGGGATGTATCAGGATAATAGGTAGTAATATTTATGATGCTCTAATACCTTAGTTTCCAAAGTGATCCAGGTGGGCCCCAGGGGTTCACGGGAGACTCGACGGGGGTCTACGTTGGCGTACACGAATTTCCATAGACCTAATCTTCACATTTTTTGCCGAGTTTGGGAATATGATAGAAATGTAGCTGCAGGGGGTCCACCGGGACCAGCTAAATCGTAACCGTGCCCCTGTAGTGGGGACGAAATGGCGGTAATGATGATGATGATGAAAGTTTCACATACTAACGGTATATGGGCGGACTTAATGCCCAAGATATTATGTCCTTCTATTTACAGTAGATGTGTATTCATTACTCGTAGTCAATCAGCATGCTGTAGATCGTGCTGAATTAACTAAAGTTAGGTAAGGCATTTGAAGACAAAGAAATATGAGGTACAAACCTATCTAACGCTTATATATAATACACTGATACATATCCGAGTATATTACATTTATATACATAAAATTGCGAGTACCTGAAATAACAGAGGACTAATTTATCTGAACTGATTGGTGCCGTCACTTACGGAGTTGCCATTTTCGGGAGCCTGAAGTTTTATGCAATCACCCTCAGACTATAATGACGTTTGGTTTTCATGACGTACAAAAATTATCAACCAGACATGTCTGACTTATTGTGCTATACGCTAACCGATCGGAACATGAGAGAGCTGCTTTACGTACATTATTCTGACTAGAATACGATTCAAGAATTTCAAAATAAATCTGAAAATAGAGGGCATTTGCAACCACTTTTCTGAACACACACAATTAATTGAAGTAAATTAATAACGTAATTATTTTTTCACTTTTTTAATGCATTTTTAGAGAAGATTTTTTTGTATTGTCATTGGTCCTTTAGAAGTATTCAAAGTGAAAATCGTGTCCAAATATTCCGATACATAGATAGATAGATAGATACAAGTCAAGCTAATATAAAGCGTATAAAAATACTACCGAGTTGAGAAACCTCCTTTTTTTGAAATCGGTTAAAAAATAGCGAAATGTCCCCTTATCTTAGACATCATACCGTTTAGAACTTTAGATCCTAAAATATAATTTATATGGACTTGATAGTCCGATTAGCTTGTAATATAAAACAAATCATATCTTCTTTTAAATTTTCTGATATTGTTATAACATATTTATGACGTTCTTTTTCACTTTAAAACTTCGCGCGGGGCGGTCTCGGCAAGGACTGCCCAATCGAGCAGTCACCACATTATACACCATCTGAAGACAATCTGTACAAAATCATTCTATTCCAATTCTGCTTTCATGTGAGTTGACTGGTTAATGAGCAACTACCTAATTAAAGAAGTTGCAACGTGTCAGCGCTGACGTGAAAGGAAACAAAACGGGCAAGGGACGTAGGTACATTAGCAGAAGGTATGTGAGCCAGCACAATATTAGCTGATCGCAGTGAAGCCTGCTTGGTATTCCACGCAGTCCTGTCGGGCGTTCGCGGAGGTTCACACCTCGCCACTGGGTAGCAGTAGTATACGCGTCCTATACGTACACTAACACACACTAGTGTGCGTCGCTAGGGGAAGAAAAATGTTATTGGATGTTTTCATTAGCTTTAGTTCTTACGTCGGCAGGTATAGAACAATCAATTTAGTTCTGCAAAATCAGCTGTCACTTAAATTATTATACTCATTAGATCAAGTCCTCAATTACAACACATAATAAAAAAAATTGCCTCTTAAAACATTCTAACAACTTTTGTATTTAGCACATTGAATGCCGATTCCTATAGAGAAGTTCACCTCTGTGGCCATGTTTTTTAATGTCCCGCTTTCCGGTGGCCATATGTTTTTTTTTCTTTGCAATAGTTAGAATAGAAATAATATTTTATTATTATTAGTCGACGGCATAATGCGGCTTACAAACTAAATTGAAACACGGCGCCGTGTGCTCGGCCTCCCCGCTCTTCACGGCGCCGTGTGCTCGGCCTCCCCGCTCTTCACGGCGTCGTATGCTCGGCCTCCCCGCTCTTCACGGCGCCGTGTGCTCGGCCTCTCCGCTCTTCACGGCGCCGTATGCTCGGCCTCCCCGCTCTTCACGGTGCCGTGTGCTTGTCCTCCCCGCTCTTCACGGCGCCGTGTGCTCGGCCTCCCCACTCTTCACGGCACCGTGTGCTTGGCCTCCCCGCTCTTCACGGCGCCGTGTGCTCGGCCTCCCCGCTCTTCACGACGCCGTGTGCTCGGCCTCCCCACTCTTCACGGCGCCGTATGCTCGGCCTCCCCGTTCTTCACGGCGCCGTGTGCTCGGCCTCCCCGCCCTTCATGGCGCCGTATGCTCGGCCTCCCCGCTCTTCACGGTGCCGTGTGCTCGGCCTCCCCGCTCTTCACGGCGCCGTGTGCTCGGCCTCCCGCTCTTCACGGCGCCGTATCCTCGGCCTCCCTGCTCTTCACGGCTCCGTGTGCTCGGCATCCCCGCTCTTCACGGTGCCGTGTGCTCGGCCTCCCCGCTCTTCACGGCGCCGTGTGCTCGGCCTCCCCACTCTTCATGGCGCCGTATGCTCGGCCTCTTCGGTCTTCACGGTGCCGTGTGCTCGGCCTCTTCGCTCTTCACGGTGCCGTGTGCTCGGCCTCCCCGCTCTTCACGGCGCCGTGTGCTCGGCCTCCCCGCTCTTCACGGCGCCGTGTAGTCGGCAAGGAATGTGTAAAATAATATTAATATATAATATCATATAATGTTGTAGTTAATTTCAAACACATTAAACTAAACCCAAATTATAATTTTCTATATTTAGGATAAACTATAATAAAACAAAGGAATTGCTACTTAATAATCAATTTATATAACACATGAGATTTAATCAGAAACCAACTAGATCCCGGTGGTTTACGTGCCTTCCAAAATATGGAAAATATCCTTCAAAGTGAAGACTGGGGTGGTAACCGCTAGACATAGAACCTAATTAATTAAGCCATTAATTAATTAGGTTAGCCTAATTAATTAATTAATGCGGCATGTTTCATCAAAATCGGTCCAGTAGAATTGAAGATATGGTTTGATTCCTGTTTTAGTAGCCGTCGTTAAGGTACTAGAGGTCAAGTAAAAGTGGTCCTTGGGACTTTTATATAAATCTGTGATTATGTCGGGATTCCTCATTTATTGGAAAACCGACATCCACGCGGACGGAGCCGCGGGCAAAAGCTAATATTGTTATAAAATTGTTAAATGTCAAATTTTCAAAAATCAATAGTATTTAAAAACAAACTACTCAGATCGACTAATTAAGGGCTTCTGAAACCAAATACATCGATGTTTGTTTGATTGTTTTTTCGAGCTTCATGCAAAAACCAGCTGGTAAATTTTGGTTAAACAATTACAGTGTTAAAGATACTACTCCAACTTAAATACTGTGGTATGTTTTAACAAAATCGATCCAGTAGAACTGAAGTTAGAGCTTGATCCCTGTTTTAGTAGCCGTCGTTAAAGTACGAGAGGTCAAATAAAAGTGGTTGTAAGGTTTATTATATAAATCTATGATTATGTCGGGATTTTCCATGTAGCGGAAAACCGATATTTACGCGGGCGGAGCAGCGGGCAAAAGCTAGTAAACAATAAAAACATAAGCAACAGTTTTAAAATTAGTTCTTATTTTATAACCACTACTTCGTGCTGGAATAATTTTTGTCTGAAACTGAAAATATACGAAATCTGAATAAAACGTTGTGTATACGTATTGTCTGCCCGGGGTTGCCATTATAGCAAAATATCCATTCATTTTTCCAGCGGCTCGCGGCGCGCCCGTCCATGCGTGAACATGTTTTTGTGCGTTTGTTCAGTGTCTGTACGCTCGCGGTTATTTCAATATTTCCAAACCCATTATACGTGAAATAAAACAGTTGTATATTTGATTAGCAATTAGTGAAACGATCGCAAACAACTGTTCCGTATGTTTAAAAAAAGTATTGAATTGTTTGATGGGACAAGAATTTCGGTTTGATCAGGCGGTCAATTCTACTAACAAAGGTATCGCGTAATTGAAAATGAACGGAAGTTGATAGATTAATTTTAATACCTAACACGAACCCGTTGATAAATATAATGTTGCCTATTTAAACTGTTCAGGCACCGTGGTTCTCTGGATATGTGGGTAGATGGCAAATTCCGAGACCCACCATATTGAGGGTAGACGAAAAACCTTTTCGATCGGTTTGGTTTGCACGTTCAAATGGTACACATCGCGCTAATATTATTAGCGGAATTTTAATTTGTATCATAGTTTATTAGAAATTATCGACATCTAGAACTGTAAACGATCAGACAGCCGTGGCCACATAGCGCGAAGATCGGATGGCCGATGGGGCAAAAAGGTTCTTGAATGGAGACCACATACTAGCAAGAGCAGTGTGGGATGGCCACCTACAAGATGGACCGACGACCTGGTGAGGATCGCTGGGTCTAGCTGGATGCAGGTGGCTATGGACCGGTCGCTCTGGAATTCGATTGGAGAGGCCTATGTTCAGCAGTGGACAACTATGGGCTGAAATGATCAAGATGAGACAGCCGTGTACGAAGAACTACGGACTACCTCGGCAGAAGAATCAAGGTGATTAGTTCGTAGGTTAGTATTTAGGATATTGCAATACCTGAATTCCTGGGGTCTAACCGATAGAAAACTTAGGATCAGCCAGCTGAAATATCGAACTGGTCTTTATATGAACAACAATATATTGTTGTTATTATATATATATATATATATATA